>ML776959.1:2395684-2423162 GCA_009831015.1 Picea engelmannii
GCTACAGAGGCTAGTAAAGAGATGATTTGGTTACAAAGGTTTATGGAGGAATTGGGAAAGAAGCAGGAGAACAACAGGTTGTACTGTGATAGTCAGAGTGCCATTCACCTTGCAAAGAACTCAGCCTTCCATTCAAAGACTAAACATATACAGTTGAGGTACCACTTCATACGATCCGCCTTGGAAGATGGACAATTGAAGCTGGAAAAGATACACACTAGCCAGAATCCTGCCGACATGTTAACAAAGGGAGTAACCAGGGAGAAACTGAGTTCTTGCTCAGTTTCAGTTGGTCTTCAAGAATGAAGATGAAGATGAGAAATTTGCCAGGTCTAAGAAGGTTCAAAGTCCAGCATATACAACAACAGTGGAGTTGTTGAGATCAGTCTCCAAGTGGGAGATTGTTGGTTGTGGAGCCTGATTATCTTCCTAATTCAGAGGTCCTTGCTTTCAGCCGTGTTTATACCCCATGAAGTATTTACACCCCAAAAGTATGTACACTCTTCCACGCGGGGGAGTGCAGAGGGGGGGTACCCCCTCTGCAAGGTCCGGGGGGTCCATCCCCCCGGCTGGGGGGTCTGGGGGTAAGCGGGCCCCCAGCGGGGGTTCGAGGGCGAAGCCCCCGAAGCAAAAATTGCCTTATAAAAGTATATTGTAATTTCATTGTAAATCTGGACCGTTCATTATAAGGTCACAGATCTAACACACTCATATATATCATTTTTTACTCTTTTTTTCGTGGTCCCACTTCCCCTCTTTCATTCCCCTCCACCCATGGCCACCACTTGCAACCAAGAATTCCTTCACTTGGAAGATGAATCCAAACAACACAAGGTAGACATCTGAAGAATTACCTCTGAAATTGCTTCCAATAATTCTCGCTTGGACACCTTCGAAGCCAAAGTTACAGGCGAATTGACAGAGGTTAAGGGTGAATTGTCCTCCCTTACCCAGTGGTTGAAATAGTCCCTTGGCTCTCCCTCCCTTGAAAAACCTTCCCACTTTGAAGGTGAGAAATATTACCATAATATGGCCCTCCATTCCAATTCCCTTCCTCATGAACCCCACCTTCCCCGAGTTGAAGTGAAGAAATTTGACAGATCTGATCCCATTGGTTGGGTCACTCAAATGAAACATTATTTCTCCTTGCATGGCATTACTAATGATCTGGCCTAACTCCGTTATGGTGTCCTTTATTTGGATATAGAACATTGGCAATGATGGAAATGGCGTAGAAATACATGATAGGGGTATGTCTCTTGGACTTAGTTTGTGGAAAAGCTATATGACCACCTTGACACTGACACCCACTATCTTGGTCGTTTGACCAAGTTGAAGCAATTTGGCATAGTGGAAGATTTAATATATGGCTTTCAAAACCAAGGTCATGTCTAATTCCTTCTTCCAAGAATGTTTTATTAGTGGCCTCAAAGAGGAAATTCAAACCTAGTTCCTCATGGCTTTCCCTCACACTTGTTTGGAAGATACTCAATGTGCCAAGGAAGCCCAAAAAATTGTCTCTTCTCATACCTGCAAACCATCCTTTGTTCCCCGCACTCGATCTACTAACCTTCCCCTCCTCCCACTACCCTCAAGATCCAAAAATTAACCCGGATTGAAATGGAGGAATGCCGACTCAAGGGCCTTTGTTATAATTGTGATGAAAAATATTTTCTGGGGCACAAGTGTAAGGAACAAAAGTTGTTTATGGTCATCTCTGAGGATGTTTCTGAAGAAGAGCACGAGACCCCCCCTGTAGTGGTATTTTAGCCAACTGATATTAATCCACCCTTTGAACAACCAGAAGTAGAACCAGTTATTTCATTGAATACGCCGCCCTCCCAAACCCTCAAGCTCATTGGCTACCTTAAGAATCGAAAGGTATTCATATTAACTGACAGTGGAAACACTCATAGTTTTATTCACCATCGTATTGCTAAAGAAACCCATTGATATATACATGCAGTCAACAACTTTCAAATAATGATTGACAATGGTGGTTCCATGAAATGTGGGGGGCGTTGTGAAAATGTGTATCTCCAAATTGGGCAGTACCACCTGAAATATCATATGTTTTCTATTGACTTGAGTGGTTGTGATATTATGCTCAGTTTGGAATGGTTACACACTCTTGGTCCCATCCTCATGGATTTTAAGGAACTAACCATTCAATTCCAACAAGCGGGACACCAATATAAATTCCAAGGAATCACAGCAGGATCCCCTGATATCATCAGTTCCCATCGCATGGAAAATATCCTCAAAAAAGGCCATTCTAGCATTATTTTCCAACTCCATTCTATTCAAGCAATTGAGACACATGTGGTGTATCCTAGCCTCCAATGTATCATCTCAAAATGCCAAGTTGTTTTTTCCACTCCCCGGGGACTTCCTCCTTCTCATGGTGTTCATGATCATTCCATTCCTCTTATCCCTAACAGTCTTCCTCCCTGTTGATGATTACAACTACGTGAGACATCCTCCAGGACATAGACTGAGTGATTCAACCTGTGAGGAATCCCATGAGTAGGGTGTGTGGTTCTTCTCTGAGACGTAGATGGAATGTTGTGTGCCCATGTGTGGGGTGAGCAATCCCATGAGTTGGGTGTGTCTCTGAGACGGAGATGAAACGATATATTAGTCTCCTCTGTGGAGATAGTTGAGATGATGTGATACTCCAGATGATTCTCCTGTGAGACGCAGTGAGAAATTGATTTGTTGAGTTGGACGTGCTTGTGGCTTAGCATGGGTGAACACAATCCTAGTGGCTAAGCACTAGTGAGTGTGATTCTCCTGTGAGACATAGTGAGAAAGAAATCTGCTAACTTGGATGTGCCTGTGGTTGATCACATGTGAACATGATCCTAGTGGTTGAGCACTAGTGAGTGTGATTCTCCTGTGAGACGCAGTGAAATAGAGATGTGGACATCCCTGTGGCTTGGCACAGATGGATGTGCCCCTAGTGGTTGAGCACTAGTGGGCATATGAGATCCCTTGATATATTGTCCAAGATTCGGACTTACCTGTAACCCTATTTGTGGTGTAAAGGGTACAGATCGGCCCGACCATAAAGTGAAAGATAATTAATTTAAAAGATAATTAATATGGTAATTATTAATTATATTTTGAGTTATTGAGGTCGACCTTATTGTTCCAATAGACACATCATTTGATGTGATAAGTCTTGTATAAATAAAGGCGAATCCCCATTGAGTAAACACACTTAACATTGTGTCATCTCATGATTTCAGAAGTTGTGGTTTGAAATTATGAAAATTACAACACCCTATTGTGTGCTAGGTTTGGTGATGGTGTGAAAGGTATTTCTCTTGAATAATGTAGCAAAGGATTGGTTGGGTTTTCTTCCCTTGTTGAGATGGGTTTCCCAGGATACTTCTTGTGTTCTTTTTCATGGTTATTCTTCTTGTGATATTGGTTTGTTGCAGTAGTTATGGTTCAAGTAAAATCTAAACAGAAAATTTAAAGTAAATGCATGAGCCATAACTTATTGAAAATTCAACATGGTATCAAAGCAGGTCTTGAATATGACCATCTGCACATTAATCATTGATAAAGGAAGGTCGTAGGATTTTCTAAGGTACCCCACCTCTAGCTCAAGGGAAGGGTTGGACCCTCTTTTAATTTTTGTGGTAAAGTAGTCGAGCTCTGTGAGGAAGGTTGGATGTCCAAAATAGGTTGGCCACGGGCCTAAAGCCCCTGACCGACCCTTGATTACAGGTTGAGAAGGCAGCCACATGTTTCTTGGTGGCTCGTCCTACTAAAGGAAGAATAGCCATAGCCTAGGAGAGGCTCGTCATGCTAGCTACAAAGTCTGGTGTTAGGGCGGCCGCTAAGGGCTGTCATCACCGTAAATTTAACTCCTAAAGAGCAGACTCAAAACCAAAATAGAAAACTTGTTACAGTACTTCTGAGGAAACAAAAAGGGATGAGTCTGAGGTAGCAAGGAGTAGTGTGATATAGGGTTATATATATATTCTAACATTCAGTTACATGAATGTGAAAAAGAATGTGAAGAGATAAAAATATGTAATTGAGGACATGTATGTGCAAGTAGAAGATGGAGTGCGTAGAGGATCAAAAGAGATAAGGTTTTGTAACAAATTAGATGCATAAGTGATATGTAAAGGGATACATTGAGTAAGAAATAAAATTTTGTTGCATCCATTGGCTGGATAATGATGAGAAGATCTCCTAAAACTATGATCTACAAACGAGAGACCATCATTGTGGTAAATTTACAACAGAATAAGAAGAATGATTTCAAGAATGTAATTGTGTTATAGCTCTGTCTAAAGGGAGTGACAATTAGCGATGCATTCCTTAATAATATCTTGTGTGCATTGACTGATAAGTGATCATCAAAATACATTGTCTATGAGAATGAAAATGAAGTCCATAGTACTGCAAAGAATTTGTTGAGAACAACATACATAGCATCTATAGGAAAATGAAAATAAAAATAAAGAAGATTGTTGCAGTAGAGGCAAAATATTGTATTGAGGGTGATTCTCAGTAAAACTCTAAGGCCGAGTAAGTGAATAATGAAGTACCCTCTAGGGTTGACGTTCTGGAACATATAGTTGGAGGATCTCCATTTTGTCTTTAAGAATAGCACCCAGACACCTTGATATCCAAGAGCTATGAACAGTCGTGAAAAATGCATCATTATGAGGGCATTTTCTCAAGAAAAATCTCCATTGGTGTACATTCTCAGATATGCACTTGTATATATATTATTTTCATCATTGTCATGAGGGTACTTGTAGGAGGAAGGAATCCTTGCTGCAATTGTGGATTCAGAGGGATCTAAGTACATTCAGAGGAACACACTGGAAGTGAAGACTCCAGGTTTGATTGTTTTAAATTAACATGCCTCTAACCTACATTTCTAAGGTTACTACATTACAAGCGGGTATTGTAGCTATGAAAACAATCCTTAAATTGTTTTAATTCTAGAGATGTACTCATGAATCTCCTCTAGGAGATATTCTTGTCTTTTTTTTCTTTCGTTTGTTTCCTTGTTCCAGGCAGGTTAACAACAAAGGAAGATGGTTATCCTTCACACTTCAAAGAAAGTCACTTGACTCAGAGGGAGTCAAAACTATTTGAGAAGAAGGATAAGGCAATACCTTCTCCCTTTCAGCAGTTCAGAGGGAGGCAATTATTGATCCAGTTGTTCCAGTTGATATTCCCAGAAACATTGCAGTAGGCCACGAAAGGCATGTCTAAGCTCGACAAACATTGCAAGGGGAAGAGGGACATGCAGATGATGGAAGTGTCGAGAAATATAAAGCAATATTTGTAGCCAGAAGATTCCCACAAACAAAGTGAGTTGTCTACACTTCCATCTGTACTATCATCCATGAGTTGGAAACTACATCAGATGAATGTAAAGACAACCTTTCTCAATGATGAGTTTGAGGAAATTTTTTACATCGAGCAACTAGAAGAATTCATGATATACAACGAGAAATCGCATGTGTACAGGTTGAAGAAAGTCATGTATGGACTAAAGCATACACCTCATGCTTGGTACGAAAAGATGGATAGATTCTTGATGAGTTTGGACTTCAACAAGAGTGTTGATGATCCAAACCTATATTATTACATTGTTGGTGATGATAGTCTGATTTTGGTGACTTCTGATTTCAAGATGAAGGATCTGGGTATGATGCACTACTTATTGGGACAAGAAGTATGGCAGAGGACTGATGAGATTTTACTGAGTGAAGGAAAATATACAATGGGGATATTAAAGAAGTTCAGTATGACAGAATTCAAATCCATCCCCACACCGATGGTGATGGATTTGAAGAAAATGTATGATGATCATTCAGATAAGATTGATCCACAACTGATTGGATCATTGATGTATCTGATTAACACCATATACATGTACTTAGTCAATTCATGAGTCAGCCAAGAAGACTCACTGGATAGTAGAGAAACATGTATTGAGATATCTATGAGGCACAGTTGGATATGGCCTGAGATATGCCTCTAGTGTAGACTTGAGTTTGTTGGGATATGTTGATTGGGCAGGGAGCATAGTGGATTGGAAGAGCATGTCCGGTTGTTGTTTTACCTTGGGGTCTGCCATGGTTTCCTAGTGCACCAGGAAACAAATCTCCGTGGCCTTGAGTACCATAGAAGTAGAGTATATAACATTGAGTGTGGAAGTTCGCGAAGCAGTGTGGCTTCAAAAACTTCTGACAAAATTATTTGATCATGAGATGGATCCTATTATTCATTGTGATAACCAGAGTTGTGTGAACCTATCTGAGAACCATGTGTTTCATGATAGATTGAAACACGTTGAGATCAAATATCGTTATATTAGAGACATGGTGCAGAGGAAAGCAGTACATGTGCAGTACCCTCCTACACATGAGCATATTACATATATCTTCACTAAACTGCTGGCCAATACGAAGTTTGAGTACTTCCATGAGAGACTTGTCTTGGTGAATATTACCTCCCTAGATGAGAGGGAGTGTTTATGATTATTTCCAATACAAAGGTCGAGTACCTCTGTGAGAGACTTGGCCTGGTAGAGAATGCCTCCCTAGCTGAGAGGGAGTGTTGATGATTACAGTTGCATGGGACATCCTCCAAGGCATAGACTGAGTGATTCAACATGTGAGGAAGCCCATGAGTTGGGTGTGCCTATGATATGGGTGTGTGGTTCCTCTCTGATATGGAGATGGAACGTTGTGTGCCCCTGTGTGGGGTGAGGAAGCCCATGATTTCGGTGTGTGGTTCCTCTATGAGATGGAGATGGAATGTTGTGTGCCCCTGTGTGGGGTGAGGAATCCCATGAGTTGGGTGTGTCGTTCTCTTTGAGACGAAGATGAAACGATGTACTGGTATCCTCTGTGCAGAGAGTTGAGATGATGTGATACTCCATATGATTCTCCTGTGAGATGTAGTGAGAAAGCATTCTCCTGTGAGATGTAGTGAGAAAGCGATCTGATGAGTTGAACGTGCCTATGGTTGAGCACATGTGAACATGATCCTAGTGGTTGAGCACTAGTGAGTGTGATTCTCTTGTGAGATGTAGTGAGAAAGAGATCTACTGAGTTGGACGTGCCTGTGGTTGAGCACAGGTGAACGTTATCCTAGTGGTTGAGCACTAGTGAGTGTGATTCTCCTGTGAGACACAATGAGATAGAGATGTGGACATCCCTGTGACTTAGCATAGATGGATGTGCCACTAGTGGTTGAGAACTAGTGGGTTCCCTTGCTATATTGTCCAAGAGTCAGACTTACCTGTAACCCTATTTGTGATGTAAAGGGTACAAGTCGGCCCCACCATAAAGTGAAATATAATTAATATGGTAATTATTAATTATATTTTGAGTTATTGAGGTCGACCTTATTGTTCCAATAGACACATCATTTGATGTGATAAGTCTTGTATAAATAAAGGTGAATCCCCATTGAGGAAACACACTTAACATTGTGTCATCTCATGATTTCAGAAGTTGTGGTCTGAAATTATGAAAATTATAGCACCCTCTTGTGTGCTAGGTTTGGTGATGGTGTGGGAGGTCTTTCTCTTGAAGAATATAGCAAAGGATTGGATGGATTTTCTTCCCTTGTTGAGAAGGGTTTCCCAGGATACTTCTTGTGTTCTTGTGCATGGTTATTCTTCTTGTGATCTTGGTTTACTGTAGTAGTTCTAGTTTAAGTAAAATCTAAACAAAAAATTTAAAGTAAATGCATGAGCCATAGCTTATTGAAAATTCAACACTCCCAATGTTCACCCTTATCGTCATCTATTTTCCCAAAAGAATGAAATTGAGAAAATTGTTCAATAATTACTAGTCGCGGTTGTTATCCCCCCTAGTACCAACCCCTATTCTTCCCTTGTGGTCATGGTACTCAAAAAATAAGGTACTTGGTGTATGTGTCCAAACTTTTGCGCCCTCAATAAACTCACCATCAAAGACAAATTTCTAATTCTTTTCATTGATGATCTCTTGGATGAATTAAGTGGTGCTCAATATTTTATGAAACTTTATCTTCGTTCTGGATACCACCAGACACGTATGCAAGAGGAAGACATTCCTAAGACCGCCTTTCACACTCATAAGGGTCACTATGAATTCTTGGTCATGCCCTTTTGCCTATGTAATTCTCGCTCCACTTTCCAAAGTCTCATTAACCATGTTTTCCATCCTTTTCTCTATAATTTTGTCCTAGTTTTCGTTGATGATATTCTCATCTATAGTAAAACCTGGGAAGACCATCTTACCCATGTGGATCAAGTTCTTAGTCTACTCTCTCAACACCAACTTTTTCTCAAGAAATCTAAATGTTCCTTTGGAGCTTCGGAAGTGGAGTACTTGGTTCATATTGTCTGCAAGGATCGTGTACAGGTGGATCCTAAGAAAATTGAAGCTATGCAGGATTGGCCATGCCCAAAAAATCTTAAGAGCTTGCATGGTTTTCTGGGTTTAACATGATATTATCACAAGTTTGTTAATAATTATGGAAAAATTGCAACACCTCTTACTTCTCTACTAAAAAATAATTCTTTCACTTGGACTCCATTAGTTGATCAATCATTTCAAACATTGAAAGAAGCCATGTGCACAATCCCTGTTGTGGCCCTTCCTGACTTCACAAATACTTTTTTCCTCAAATGTGATGCCTTTGGAAAAGGCATTGGTGCAGTACTCATGCAAGAGGGTAGACCCTTGTCCTTCGCTAGCAAACAAATCTCGGAGCGACATCTTGGCCAATCAATATATGAAGAGGAAATGTTGGCTATTCTACATGTTGTGGATATCTGGCGTCCTTATCTCTTGGGGCAATGCTTCCAAATTAAAATCGATCATCAAAGCCTCAAGTATTTCCTAGAACATAGGATTTCATCCTAGGAGAAACAAAAATAGGTGACCAAGCTATTTGACTATGATTATGAGATCATGTATAAGAAGGAAAAAGAAAATGTAGTGGCAGATGCTCTGTGCAGAAAATATGAAGAATAAGGATCCATTTTTTCCCTCTCCTTCATTGTACCAAGTTGGCTCCAAGATGCTCGCCAAGAATGGTTGCAAGATCCCAAAACTTCTCGACTAATCCAACAATTTCAAGACAATTCTTCAGTTTCTCCAGCGTACTCTTGGCACAATGAAGAGCTTCACTACAAAGGTTGTCTATATTTAAGACAACAATTGAAACTTAAATCCACGGTGCTTTCTAAGCTTCATGCTTCACCCACAATAGGGCATTCCGGGTTTAGAA
The DNA here is from genome assembly GCA_009831015.1 of Picea engelmannii. Taxonomy (NCBI): domain Eukaryota; kingdom Viridiplantae; phylum Streptophyta; class Pinopsida; order Pinales; family Pinaceae; genus Picea; species Picea engelmannii. The sequence continues at coordinate 2,404,958 of ML776959.1, forward strand.
AAACCTATGAACGAGTTAAATGTTATTTTTTCTGGGATGGTATGAAACAAGACATCCGCACATTTATGGTTGAATGCGATATATGTCAATGCAACAAGGGGGAATTTTTTAAGGATATGGGTACACTACAATTGCTTCTGATTCCACCAGTTATTTGGAGGGACATTTCTATGGATTTCATTGTGGGCTTACCTAAATATGGAAATAAGTCAGTCATCATGGTGGTAGTTGATTGCCTTTCCAAATATGCTCATTTTTATGCTCTTCAACACCCATTCACAACATCTATAGTGGCTCAGATTTTCATGGATCATATTTTCAAGCTTCATGACATGCCTCATTCTATTGTATTTGACAAAGATCCCACTTTCACCCACAATTTTTGGCAAGAACTATTAAGGCTCCAGGGCACACAATTATATCTCAGTACTTCTTATCACCCATAGACAGATGGAAAAACTGAAGTTGTCAACAAGTGTTTGGAAACATATTTGAGGTGTTTTTCATCTAGCCGACAACATTAGTGGGCTCAGTGGTTACCCCTAGATGAATGGTGGTATAACACATCTTACCATATTGTTGTTAAATTTAGGGTTTTTGTTAAGTTCTTTTCAATTTACTAGAGCATAAAAACATAAGTAGGATCACTAAACGAAACACAATCACAAGGTACACAACATTTTTTCCTAGGAAAACCTCATGGAGGAGAATACCCATAAAAAACTTCCTCAATAATAGATTTCCAATACAATGCCAAGACTTAAGACAAAACCACCAAGAATAGACTAGGTCTGAGTATGTGCCTCTCTCTCCTTCTTCTTGCAACTGTAGCTACCTTCAAAATATGTGCACTAGAAGTGTGAGTGAGTGAGTGTACAAATGAGGTGCCCTCCTCACTTATAAATACTAGTTGAGGACGCACTAGGGTTATGTATCTTCACCAAGTAGGGTCGACTTCTTCCAATAGTGGTTAAAACCACTTTATTAAACCCTAGGGGCCGACTTTACAAACACCACCATATAAATATGGTTTTACCAATCCACAAAAGGGGATTTGTTCTAATAAAAGACCTGACATGATCAATCCATAAAAGGGGATTTGATCTATAAGATAATAATTCAAATGTAATTAGAATATTCTTAAAAGTTACAATATTTCAACACCCCCCCCCCTTATCAAGAAGGGTATTCTACTAAAATAACCCAATACAACATCATCAGGGGAAAGAGAGGGCATCAATATCATCAACATATAGAACACTGATTGGCATATTTATAAATCATCAGAAGTTTTTCTCATCATCAATAGCATCATCCACAACATGGAGTTGGAGCATCATCATTAGCATGAGGCTGAAACATCAACATCAATTAGTATAAAACAATAACAACAATATCACCAATACAAGGTTGGTACACCATCATCAACAACACGAGGATGATACAACATCATCAACAACAACACGAGGTTGATACAATATCATAAAAAACACGAGGTTGATACAACATCATCAACAACAACACGAGGCTGATACAACGACATCATCAACACGAGGCCGATACAACAACATCATCAGCACAGGGCTAAGATAACAACATCATCAACACATGGCAATAGAATGAGGCAAGTGAAACAACAACATTTTGTGGTACTTTGACAAAACATTCTTACCGGACCTTTGGGATTTGCCCATGAATCATAAGATTATCTAGGATATAAAATCCTAACAGAGCTACCACATGGTACTCTGACAGACTGTCCTTACCGAACATTCAATATATGCCCAAGAATCAAAAGATTCCCTAGGATATAAAATCCTAACGGAGCTACCACTACTAACCATAGTTGGCATATACATGCACAGGTACTCTGATAGACAATCCTTACCAGACCTTCGGGATATGCCCAAGGATGATCAATCCCCTACGATATAAATCCTAACAAAGCTACCTGTTGTTGGTTAGGATACCATAGTATCATCAACATTAATCCCCCTTTTGAGGGAGGTCCTTTCAGACTATACCAAGATTGTCTCGAAAGTTTTCAAACTTTACACGAGACAGAGGCTTGGTCAACACATCTACAACCTGCTCATTTGTGGAAACATAATAGAGCCTTATAACTCCCCTCTACACCATATCACGAATGTAGCGATACTGGATCTCTATGTGCTTCGAATTATCATGGAACATTGGGTTCTCCATCATCTTTATGAAACTATGGTTATCACATAGACTCATGGTGGTTTCCATCTCCAGATCGAATAGACTTGTCAACAACTTCTAAAGCCATATGGATTCACAACTAGCGGAACATGCAGCAATGTATTCTTCTTCTGTCATGCTGAGAGCAATACTGGATTGCTTCCTGCTCTTCCATGAAGTCATGGTTGATCCCAAACTGAAACAACATCATGAAGTGATCTTTCTATCATAAACACTTACAACCCCATCTGAATCAGTATAACCATATAGTCTGAAGTCATGATCTCCAGTATAATAGAGACCATAACCCAATGCACCCTTAAGGTAAATCATCACATGCTTTAAAGCAAAAAGGTGAACACATATGGGCTCTACTAGATACTAACTCAAAGTGTTTATAGCAAAGCATATATCTGGCCTGGTATTCGTTAGATACATCAACAAACCAAATCTGTCTATATAGAATAACATCAACCAACTCTGACGAAGTATCAACCAGGAGCTTAAACTTTGTTTCCATGGGTGTGTTCATGGATTTACACTCCAATATGTCAAATATTTTTAGTATTTGAACTACATACATCCCTTGGTTAAGGAAAATCTTCTCTGGGCTCTACCAAACTTCAAGACCTAAGAAATAATGCATCGGGCCTAGGGATTTCATCTCAAAATCTGCAGTGAGCTTCTTCTTACAATTTGTGATTAGATTTTCTTCTCTTTTTAACAATAATTCATCCACATATAGTAGAAATTGTTAAGTTTTAAGATATTATTAGGTTTCTTTTCAATTTACTATATAACTATAACATAGATAGGATCACTAATAAATACACAATCACAAGAGACACATCATTTATCCTGGGAAACCCTCATGGGGGAGAAAACCTAGAAAAAACTTCCTTAATATAGATAGCCAATACAATGACAAGAGAATAAACCAAACAATACATAAAGTCCTCTCCCAAGAATGCGCCTCTCTCTCTCTTCCTTCTTCTCCAACTGCAGCTCCAAACTTGCGCTCTGATGAACAAGTGAGTGAGTGAACAAATGAGGGGCTAGCCCTCTTATTTATACAATCTAGCAGGTGTTGAACTGAGGTGTCTTTTCACTGGCAGGGCCGACTTCTCATTCTAGGTGGTTATAACCACTTTAATATATTTTGGGGGCCGACTTCTCATTTAGCCTATTACAATTAGGGTTTGACCAATCCACAAAAGGGGATTTGGTCATTTACAATGCCTGACATGATCAATCGACAAAAGGAGATTGATCTGATGAATAATACATCAATAATAAATAGAATAATCTTTGCAGTTACAATATTTCAACACTCCCCCTTAATAAGAAGGGTATTTTACAACAACATCAGGCGAGAGAGAGCATCATCATCAACAACATCTTCGAACATTGACCGGCGTATCTATAAATCATCGAAATTTTTTCTCATCATCATCGTTCACATCATGGAGCTAGAGTAGCATCATCATATTCTTTAGCATGAGGTTAAAGTAATATCATCAATATCTTTAGCATGAGGATAAAGTAACATCATCATCTTCTTTAGCATGAGGTTAAAGTAACATCATCATCTTCAACATTAAAGCTGAAATAACATCATCATTATCATCTTCAGCAAGAAGCTGAAGTGGCATTATCATCTTCAACAAGCAGTTGAAGTGGCATCATCAACATCATCTTCAGCAAGAAGTTGAAGTGGCATCATCATCTTCAACAAGCAACTGAAGTGGCATCATCAACATCATCTTCAACAAGCTGAAGTGGCATCATAAAAATCATCTTCAGTAAGAAGCTGAAGTGGCATCATCAAAATCTGCATCAACATGGATTAGTATAACACTAATACATCATCATCATCAATAACAACAACAACACAACACAAAGGATGGAGCATCATCAACATCAGCACTGGGCTGAGAGTCTTCATCATGAGGCTAGCATCACAACACGAAGCTGGAAACACATCATCACAACACGAGGATGGCACATCATCACAGAACGAGGCTGGCATGTCATCAACACGAGGCTGGCATCACAACACTTAAGTGACACATCATCACAACACAAGGTTGGCACATCATCACATCAGGAGGCTGGAATGTCATCAACACGAGGCTGGCATCACAACAATTAAGCTGGCACATCATCACATCAATTAAGCTGGCACATCACAACACTAGGTTGGTACATCATCACAACAATTAAGCCGACACATCATCACAACAATTAAGTTGGCACATCATCACATAAATTAATTTGGCACATTACAACACTAGGCTGGTACATCATCACAACAATTAAGTTGTCACATCATCACAACAATTAAACTGGCACATCACAACACTAGGCGGGTACATCATCACAGGAATTAAATTGGCAACAACAACATTTTGTGGTACTCTGACAATCCCTAAGGAGCTTCCTAGGAATCATAAGATTCCCTAGGATATAAAATCCTAACGGAGCTACCACGTGGTACTCTGACAAACTGTCCTTATAGGAACTTCGGGATCTGCCCACGAATCATAAGATTCCCTAGGATTATAAAAATCCTAACGGAGCTACCACTACTAATCAGGATACCATAGTATCATCAACACTACTCCCCCTTTTGAGGAAGGTCCTTTCGGACTATACCAAGCCTATCTCGAAAGTATTTAAACTTTACACAAGACAGAGGCTTGGTCTGCAACTTTCTCATCTAAGCCAACATATTGGAGCTTTAGAGCTCCCCTCTGCATCATATCATGAATGAAGTGATATCAGATCTCTATGTGCTTCGACTCATTATGGAACACATAGTTCTCCATCATTTTTATACAACTTGGTTATCACATAGAATCACAGTGGCTTCCATCTCCAAATCAAATAGATCAGTCAACAACATCTGAAGCTATATGGCCTCACAACTAGCGGAACATGCAACAATGTATTCTTCTTTTGTCGTGCTCAGAGCAATGTTGAATTTCTTCCTACTCTGCCATGAGATCATGGCTGACCTCGGACTGAAACAACATCCTGAAGTGCTCTTTCTATCAGAAACACTTCCAGATCAATCTGAATCGGTGTAACCACTCAGTCTAAAGTCATTATCTCTAGTATAATAGAGACCAAAATCCAACGTACCCTTAAGGTATCTCATCATATGTTTTGTAGCAACAATGTGAACACGTCTGGGTTCTACCGGATACTGACTCAAGGAAAAACATATATCTAGCATGGTATTCGTCAGATACATCACTAAACTAATAATCTGTCTATACAGAGTAACATCAACCAATTCTGACAAGGTATCTACCAGGAGCTTCAACTTCATTTCCATGGGTGTGTACATGGATTTACATTTCAACATGTCAAACCTCTTTTCAATTTTAACTGCATACTTCCCTTGGTTAAGGAAGATCTTCTTTGTGCTCTGCCAAACTTCAAGACCTAAGAGATAATGCATTTAGGTCTTCCATCAAATTCTATGGCAAGCTTCTTTTGCAATCTGTGATGATATTTTCTTCATCTTGTCAAGGATACATCATCTACATATAGTAGTAACATCACTCTCTCATCATTCATAACCTTGAGATAAAGTTTAAAATCAACTTTACTCTTGGTAAAGCCCAAGCTCGTCAAGAAACTATCAATTCTTCCATACCAAGCTCTAGGAGCTTGCTTCAACGCGTACAGAGCTTCCATCAACTGGAAGACATGAGTCTTTTTATCTTCAATCTTCAAATCAAAGTTTCTCATTACGTTGTACCAATCTGGTACACTTTCTCAGCTGCAACTCAATATGCACAATCATGTGTTATCTCTATGTGCTCTCTGCAAAGCACTATCTATCTCACTAATTGAGAGTATGTCCTCTCCTCTTTCCACAACTGTTCCTTTTGGAACTGGGACTCTGCACCTGCACCTACTCTAAAGCTGAGAATGGTTGCTCCATTCTCACTATGACTACTGAAATTTGGGAGTAACTCCTCTACTCCATCATGGAAACAACTTCATCTGAAACTGAGAGTGGCTCAATGACTGATACTGAAGATAACTCTTCTTTTTTCATGGATTTAATTCTATCTTTTAACATGGTCATGTCTCCATGATGCAACTGATGTACTGCACCAACTGGCACTCAATTTTAAATATGGGGATTGTTCCCCTTGCATCTCATACTATATATGAATCATGGTTGTTCTAGTTGTCTTCATAAGTACTGGAATTATTTCTTCAATAAGTGTCTCGTCATAGTATTCTCCCTTTTGTTGGGAGAATCCTATGGACACACATCAGGCTTTGTACATCTGCAACATACTTGATTTGTATAGATCAATCTTTGGAAGTCAATACTGACTTCTCTTCTAGTCTCACGGAAGAATCCATATCCTAGTATTTTTGACTAGCTTCCTTCTCTGTTATTGAAACAAGGGAATCTTCCCAGGAGATTTCATATCTTCTAGAAGTTTATGAATCTAAGATCTAATCTTCTCACGACATATGTCTCCTAGTCCTGGTAGTTGTCTCTTCATTTGATACTTTCTGAGATCAGGCTTATTCTTGATTTCTTCTGAGGCTACAAGGAGTTCATCATCTCTTACAGGGTATACTTGGTGTTGAATCCCAAGTCTAGATCTGAAAGACAAAGTCAGGCTTCAAATGAGTTCTGCTTCCCGTCAAGGCGGCTTCATTAACCTTTGAACAAGTCCATTGTGAGTTCTTGTTCTAATGTTCAGTCATCTTCTTCTCCTTACAATTAATCTTCATATGAGATACTTTGAATCTCAAAAGATAGCTTCTTCTTCATCTTCTTTGGTACATGAGTGTATATGGTCATGTACATAGTCTACTTCATGTCTCATATAATATGTTGCCTTCAACAACCTTTACTATAGCTTCCTCGGGGTTATTACCTATGACCTAAAACAAGGTCAACAAAACAACAAGCAAACAAAAATACTCTTTTTATAATAGTAATTAAAGCAATAGCACAAACAATCGTCACAGTGGCTCCTTTAGAGCTTTCACTTGTGACCAAGGATCAAAAGTAAGGGATACAATACGAAATGAGATCAACACTCTTCTAGTGTTGTGATCAAACATTCATCCAAGGTAACCTGGAATCAACACAAGAGGTTTCTCCTGGAACCTAGAGTCTTGTCCTCAAGAATGAGTGTGTGTTTCTTTTCTTCCAAGTCTCCTTCACTCAAGATGACAGGTGCTTTCTTCAACCTGTCTTTTGTACTAGGACAATATGATATCTTGACAAAAGGTTGGGTTAGAGAATAAACTCTATGATCTCAAATTTAATCCATATAATACCTTGACTTAGATTTTGACCAAAGGTTAGTATGATGGTCACAACTTCAACATGCAACACTGATCAAAATAATGTCATAACAAATAGATGCATATCAGAATAATCAAACCTGGGTTGCATTATTCCTCTGAATGTGTTGGATCTTGAAATCTTTCTGGATCTATGGCAAGAGATCCCTTCTCCTACAAATACCCTTTAAATCTTAACCATTTAAACATATGTGCGTACATACCTCTTATAGCATTTGCAGGTAGTGGAACCATCTGGAAGTAGTGGTAATGGTTACCAACTCTTAAAAACTTCAAGGGTGACTCCAAGCAACTGCAACTGCAACTTAGGATTTTATGAGGAAACCCTAATTTTTCAAACTTCAAATTTTGAAATTCTGATCTAGGGGATAGATGCGTTGGGCTGAGGCAAGTAAGCTAGTGCAGTCAGATTTATGAAAACCCAAATTTTACCCCCTCAAACTTCACCAGTGGATTTTTGGACTGGTTCTTTTGGTTTTCTGGTACTTTTGGTACTTTGTGAAAACTAGGGTTTCATTTTTTGGGAGATCTACCCACTGAAAAGGTGCGTTGAAGGTTCCAAATAATTCATTGGGTTAGGGCGCACTTTTCTAGATGGCTTTGAGGCTGAAAATATTTTTCAATAAAAATCCCTAATTTTCATGTACGACAATAGTGACGTTTTTCTTCTTCTTGTGAAATATGCTCTCTTCAGCTTATCTTTGATACCATGTTAAGGTTTAAGCTATTCTTAGGTTTCTTTTCAATTTACTAGATAACCATAACATAGATAGGATCACTAAGAAATACACAATCACAAGAGACACATCATTTATCCCGGGAAACCCTCATGGGGGAGAAAACCCATCAAAAACTTCCTTAATATAGATAGCCAATACAATGCCAAGAGAATAAACCAAACAATACAGAAATTCCTCTCCCAAGAATGCGCCTCTCTCTCTCTCTTCCTTATTCTCCAACTGCAACCCCACTTGCACTCTGATGAACAAGTGAGTGAGTGAACAAATGAAGCGTTGGCCTCTCTTATTTATACAATCTGCCAGGTGTTGAACTGAGGTGTATTTTCACTAGCAGGGTCGACTTCTCATTCTGGGTGGTTATAACCACTTTAATATATTTTGGGGGCCGACTTCTCATTTAGCCTATAATAATTAGGGTTTGACCAATTCACAAAAGGGGATTTGGTCATTTACAATTCCAGACATCATCAATCCACAAAAGGGGATCAATCTAATGAATAATACATCAATAATAAATAGAATACTCTTTGCACTTACAATATTTCAACAACAATATCATTGGCTCATAATTCATAATATTGAAGTAAAGGTTAGAATCATCTTTACTCTTGGTAAAGCCCAAGATCGTCAGGAAACTATCAATTCTGTCATACCAAGCTCTAGGAGCTTGCTTCAACCCGTACAGAGCTTTCTTCAACCTGCAGACATGAGTCTTTCTATCTTTAGCTTCAAACCCTTGTGGTTGTTCTATATACACTTCTTCTTAAATAACACCATTTAAGAAGGTTGTTTTCACATCCATCTGGTGTAACTTCCACTTCATTTTGGCTGCAAGAGCTATGATGGTTCTGATAGAAGTGTATTTGACTACAAGAGAAAACGTCTCTTCATAATCAATTCCTTCCTTTTGAGAAAAGACACGAGCTACAAATCTTGCTTTATGTTTTTCAATGCTTTTGTCTGCAACATGTATTATCTTGTATATCCATTTGGAAGATACCATATCTTTTTTCTTTGGTCAGTGAACTATTTCCCATACATCATTTTTTATAATGGATTGGTATTCTTCTGTCATGGCATCCACCCATTCTTTCTTCTAAATGGATCCTTCAAAGCAAGTAGGTCACTTTTCTATGAGATCACACATCAAGGCCATATAACTGGAGAATGGCTTACGTTTCTTGCTTTGTCTCATGGTTCCTTATGAGACACCATACTTCTCTCCATATTGAATAAGTTCCCTTACCCAAGCTAGCTTTCTTTTGTGAGATATAGTCATATGGGGAAGTTCTTGAGATTCTATCATATCATGATCTTCTGGAATCTCATCATCAGGGGTAACTGTAACTTCTTTCACAGGTTCTGCAACTCTGGGAGCTATAGGTTCTTCTTCATATACTTCTTCAAGTTGGCATTTTCTTGATCTTTTGAGTGTTTCTTCTTCATCAAAGGTTACATCTCTGTTGATCTCAATATGATGGTAACTTGGTATGTAAATTTTGAAGGCCTTAGAGACCTCACAGTATCCAACAAATATTCCCTTCTTTCCTGAAGGGTTCAACTTAGTTCTCCTTTCTTTCGGAATGTGTACAAACACTGGACAACCAAATATTTTTTACATGGCTTACTTATGGCTTCTTTCTGGAGAAAATTTCTTCGGGGGTTTTGAATCCACGTGCACTATGGGATAATCTATTTTGGACATAAACTATTGTTTTTGCTACTTCAGTCCATAAGTGCATTGGAAGATCTTGATCGTGGATCATGGTATTCCATTATTGTTCTATTATTTCTTTCTTCTACACCATTTTATTGAGTATTATAGGGATTTGTGAGCTCCCTCTTAATCCTGGCATCTCTGCAAAAGATTTCAAATTCATTTGAGGTGTATTATCCTCCATTGTCTGACCTAAGTATCTTGATCTTTCTTTCAGAGATATTTTCTACCAAGGATTTGAATTCCTTGAAATTTTTGTGTACTTCATCTTTTGATTTCAAGAAATAAATCCAAGTCTTGCAATAATAATCATCAATAAATGACATATAGTATACATACCCACTTAGAGAGTTTGATGGCAGTGGACCACATACATCTGAGAGGATGAGATCTAAGATTCCTTCTTCTTACTATCGCTCTTTGGGAAAGGATTCTTTATGTTCTTTCCTTGTGCACATCCCTTGCATACACCTTCATGATCAACCTTGAATTCTGGTAAACCTATAACTACCTTGCTTACATATGGTAAGGCTTTGTAGTTGATGTGAGCTAGTCTTCTATGCCAAAGTTCACAATGACTCTCATTGGAGTGAGTCGAGGCTGCATCTGAGTGACCTTTTGACTTATACAAGCCACCTTCTTTTGTTCCAATAACAATTGCATCTTCTATGGTTTTTCCTTTAGGCCACATAAGAACGTCACCATCTATGAACGCAACCCTGAAACCTTTATTATCTAGAGATGATATAGAAAGTAAGTTCTTTGTTAAATCTAGTACATAAAGTACATCCTTCATTCTCATTGGAGTCCCTGAATCAAGTTTATAGGGGGATTCTCCCATTCCTTTGATAGGATACTGATAATCATCTTTGAGTGAAAATTTCTAGGGAAATTCCTTTTCTGTAAGACTAGAGAGAATGTCTCTTTGACTTGTCATGTGCTTAGAGGAACCACTGTCTATGAGCCAAGTATCCTCTTCAGGTGTCACAGATCCTGAGAGGGTGGAAAATACGACATAATCTTCAATCTCTTCTTTAGTCAACTTCGTGGGTAGCTCATCATCTTCAATTGCATGGGCACAATGTCTTTTGTTATTTCTCTTCTTGTATTCTTCCCTTCTAGCTTGACAATTCTTAGCAATGTGTCCCATCTTATCACAATGATAACATTGATTAGAGGAGAAATATTTTTCTTTTCTTTGACCCTTATGATATTTCTGGAATCTCCTTGGAGGGTGAGATTCTTTATGGAAGTGGGTGAATCTCTTTGAAGAGTGAGATTATTTATGAAGGTGATTCTCCTTTTGAAAATGAGACATTTTCTTTCCTCCTTTAGCATGAGCAGTTAGGGATTGATCTTCATCCCTTAATAGTATGGCTTCTCGGTTGGCCACTCTTGCTTCTTCTTGAACACATTCTTCCCATAGACAGTCAAATTGGAGTTTTTATTTTCTTGCACAGATAGTTTGGATGAAGGCATCCCAAGGTCTTATGAGACCATTGAGAGTTTTCATGATGAGTTCATCTTCATCCAAGTTGTTTCCAATTTATTCTAATTGTTCTTTGAAATGAGTAACCCTAGAGAAATAGTCTTGAACTGTTTCTCCTTTCTACATCTTTGTATTCTTGAGTTGGGTTCTCAAGTTCATCTTCTCGTTGATGTTATTTCCTTCATACATTTTGGTTAGGGAATAAAAAATCTTTTTTGGAGTATTATTAGAAGACACTCAAGGGATCAAGTGATATTTAATGGATTCTTCAATGATCCTTTTGTCCCTAATCATATCCTTCTTGTACTTCACTTTGGTTGCATCTTCTTCAAGTTCTGGTAAATTTTCTTTTATGAATTTTGCAAGGTCATTCTCTTCAAGAATGAGTTCAATTATTTACTTCCAGGGATGAAAGTTTTCCACACCTTCTAACTTGTCAACAAGATTGGTGCTTGCAGACATATTGACCTAGAGTTGGGAAAATGACCAAAAAATGAAAGTGCTCAGAAAATGAATCTGAACTTACCGGGAGATGCGTTGGCCTGAGGTGAGTAGGATAGAGTTGTCTGTTTTAAAAAATTTCAAGTTTTACCCCTTCAAACTTGACTTGCAAAAATATGGACTAGTACTTTTGGTATTGGTTCTAGTTTCCTAGTTTTTTGGTTTTCTAGTACCAGTCAAAACTGGGGTTTGACTTTCTGGAGGCTCTAGCCACTGAAAAGGTGCGCTCAAGCTGCCAAATGATGTGCTAGGGTAGGGTGCACTTCCCTAGATAGTTTTTAGTTAGAAATTCCCTTCTAATAAAAAACCCTAATTTTCTTGTACGACAAAAGTGACATTTTTGGATACCCAATGAAAGGTGATCTATTTAGTTAAGCTCTGATACCATGTTAAATTTAGGGATTTTATTAAGTTCTTTTCAATTTACTAGAGAATAACATCATAAGTAGGATCATTGAAAGAAACACAATTACAAGGTACATGAGATTTTATCCTGGGAAACCCTCATGGGGGAGAAAACCCAACAAAAACTTCCTTAATAATAGATTGCCAAGACTTAAGACAAAACTACCAAGAATAGACTAGGACTGAGTATGCACCTCTCTCTCCTTCTTCTTGCAACTGCAACTACCTTCAAAATATGCACACTAGAAGTGTGAGTGAGTGAGGGTACAAATGAGGCTCCCTCCTCACTTATAAATACCAATTGTGGAGGTGCTAGGGTTATGTCTCTTCATCAAGTAGGGATGACTTCTTCCAATAGTGGTTAAAACCAATTTATTAAACCCTATGGGATAACTTTACAAACACCACCATATAAATATGGTTTGACCAATCCACAAAAGGGGATTTGGTATAATACGGGACCGGACATGATCAATCCACAAAAGGGGATTTGATCTATAAGATAATAACTCAAATGTAATTAGAATATTCTTCGAAGTTATAATATTTCAACAACTGCTACCCACATGACTCCTTTTGAAGTAGTATACGGACAAAATCCCTTGTCAGTTCTTTCCTACATACCAGGGGTCTCAAAAGTTCAGGAGGCTGAAAAAACTCTTACAATCTGTGCCGCCATTCTTCGTGATCTCAAAGACAATTTGGTCATGGTACAAAATCATATGAAACAACAAGAATATCAAGGACGTTCATAAATCCAATTTGCTACAGGAGACTATGTGTTTCTTCGTCTACAACCTTACAAGGATACTTCACTCAAATTTGAACATTGTTAGAAGCTCGCTCCCAAATTTTATGGTCCTTATACCATTCTCAAGTGTGTGGAAACAATGGCTTATCAGTTAGCTTTTCCCAGTCATTCTAAGATCCATCTTGTTTTTCATGTCTCATGCTTAAAGAAGGTGATGGGAACTAAGTGCCAAAATCAAACCAATCTTCCGGAGTTGGATGTTGAAGGTTCCATATGGTTGCAGCCACAAGCAATCTTGGACCAACGTGAATGTCGTCTCCATCAGCGCACCATCAAGGAGGTGTTAGTGTAGTGGAAAGATACAATTCCAAAAGATGCCACCTGGGAGCCGACCACTATTCAAGGAAAGTGAACATTGTTTCCTATTAATAAAGGTATTATTTTGGTATTGTGGTTCCATATATTATGTTCTTCTATTGCTATATATTTTTTCTCTATTGTTATTTTGTTGGTATTCACTACAATATTCCTATTTTATGTTATTATAATAGATTTTGTGCCTAACAATTAAGAGGACATTCTTTTAAAGGGTGTATTTTTCTACACCTAGGAAAAAAAATGGAAAGAGATACATTTTCTTCTTGTTGTTTCTTTTTAAATTGTAAAGTATCCAATTGTAGGCTAAGAGTGCCAAGAAGGTCAATTTTAAAATTTTCAGCCATATTTCCCAGTTCAGCCCCGGTGACACCACTTGTTGCAGATTTGGTGACTTTGGACACAGTGTCTCTTGATCCTCTGTTAGATCTATCTTGGTTGTGAGAATATCTTCTACACAAATCACAAATTTCTTCAAAGGTTTGTCAAGAGACATCATGAGATACCATTAAGTTGAGAAAATTTATTGATTCATCTAACATTCCTCTCAAGAAAATGGTTCTAATGGTGTATTTCTCTAATTTATGTTATTTAGATCTTTGAAGATCATACAAACAATTCTCAAGATGGTCTTCTAGATTTTCTTCCTCTTTTTGTGTCAGTTTAAAGATATTTTCCCTTAATTCCCTAGCCTTATAGTAATCTTGATATTTCCTGAGGAAATTTTTACATATTTGTTTCCATGTTCTAATGGTGTCCGCAACTAGCCCCATAAGCTAGCGTAGAGATGCATCTTTAAGGGTGGCAGGGAACAACCTTAGTTTTTGTGCATTAGAGGCATAATCATAGCTGCGACAAAGAATATCAAATTCAAAAAGAAAAGAGTCATGGTCTTTGCTTACCAAACCATGGAAGTGAGGTAAAATTGAGGGATGTGTGTGTTAGAATAATAGGTTTGCTCGTTTCTCCATAGACAATATAGAAATATTGTCACCCAACCATAGGCCGAAGCCACCCTCGAGCACCTTAACCTTGACAGATAGAATAATTTTGGAAGAAAACCCTATAACCAATAGCCAATCAAGGTAGCATATGTCTCTCCAAAGCTAGTGTACCAAGGAGAGAGTCCAAACCATAACCAAATAAAAAATTACAAACCATAACCAAAGACCAAGTTATTGCTGCAACAACTCTCCTCCAGTCACATGAACCACTTGTCCTTATGCAATTGTGAGAGTGAGTGTGACAAAAGAGCTCTAGTGCCCTCTTATTTATAGTCCTCCAAGTGACCTAACTGGGCCAACTTCTACTTCTGGAGGATAATAATTTAATATAAATTATTATCATGAGATGACTTGTATTCTAAGGTTATTTCCTAACCTTCTAGGGTTTCTCTTGCTTCCCGCAATAATCTAAAATCGTCAAAGGTTACACGTAGAGGCTAATACCTCTCACAGATACCATAATATCAACACTCCCTCCTAGCTAGGGAGGCATTAAAGGAAATGGTCTTGAGGACAAATAGACCATTCAATCAGTAGCATCATCATAGCCACACACACTATCTCATGATCATGTAAATCAACTTACGAGCAACATCACCATTATCAATATCATCTGATAGCATCAATTGCATCATCTCTCGAGGCCACACTCCATCTAAGTAATTGGGCATGATGCTGAATAAGTCACTCACTCAAAAGAGTTATGAAAGGACCATTCTTCTAATGCAGACATATGTCCTAGAAGAATAGTTGTCCTAACAGATGTTAAAAGCCTTGCAATGGGCTACAAGGATCATTCTTCTAATCTGGACGTACGTCCTAGAAGAATGTCAGTCCTCCCAGATATTGAAATCCACCCTAATCAGGACGTCATGTCCTTAGGAGGTGGACTAATCAACCTGATCGGGCCAATAATTGTGCCTCGGGAAAAATACCAATCCATGATACGTCAACAATCTGTCAACTTGAACCATTCTCCACATGGAGAATGTCTGTACTAGTAATTCAGTCTACCAAGACCATTCTTTTCTTGGAGAATGTTTGTCCATCAACACACTGACTATCCATCTAGCTAGAAAACATATCCAACTCTAGTGGTAGTCTCCATGGAGATCATATAGTAGCATACAACTTCTACAATTCCATCCAATAGAACACAACTATGTCTATTTATAGTAGTATACAACTATTATCAAGTGGTACACAACCACTCCTAGTAGCACACAGATACTAGCAAGTGACACATAGTCACTACCAGTGGATCACATCCACCACAGTAGCATACAACAATTGTCTAGAGACATACAGTCTCCACAACAAGCATATCATCTGATATCAACTTGCATCAACAATGTCATGATATAACTGAGTCATCTAGGCCATTCTTCCACTCACATCTGTGAGATATAGAAGAGAATCTTCCCTCAAAAAGTTAAACTTCATCCATGGTATATGTGGACTATTCTTCCCAATCATAGAAGAATAATTTTGCCTAATTTCTGAACCTGGACCATTCAACCTAACTAGGCCATTCTTTCGGCATTATTCACAGTGCAACCTGGAGAGAATGAGTCTGCCCTAGCGAATGACTGTCCTTGATTGTTGAACCTAGACCATTCAATCTAACTGAGCCATTCTTTTGTCACTAATCATAGTTCAACCTAGAGAGAATGAGTCTTCCCTAGGGAATGACTATCCAGATCATTTCCTACGGAAATGATTGTCCTGCACCAACCTCTTATATCAGACCTTTCTTAAAAAATTCTCACAACTGTGAACTTTGAAAGAATGACTGCCCAAAGAGGCAGACCATTTTTCTTGACCACTTCTCATAGTGACTGCCAAGAAGAATGAATATCCTAGACCATTCCCCCGCACTGGCCACAAGGGGAATCGTTGTCTATCGTACATCAACAATCTATCGGACCATTTTCGTTACGAAAATGACTTTCCGTTCTGGACCATTTTCCAAATTGAAAAATGATTGTCTATCAGATATATTGGACCAATTTTCAGACTGGAAAGTGACTACCCAACCTAGACCATTTTCCAAACTAGAAAATGACTGTCCATCTAGAATCTTGGACCACTTTCCGGACTAGAAAGTGACTGCATAAGATGAACCATTTTCAAAACCAGAAAATGACTGTCCATATATTAATAACATATCAGTGCTCCCTCCCAACCTGGGGAGTAATTACTTCCATTTCCAATAAGGAAGTCATATCCAAGAGTCTCAGCTTGTCCCTTAAGTATGCAAAATTTTCATCTTGGATGGAGGCTTTACCAAAAATATATGTTATCTTCTCATCAGTGGAGATGTACTGGAGAACTACTTCTCCCCTCTGGACTTTATCAGGGAGAAAATAGTACTTGATCTCAATGTGCTTCAACCTGTCATGGAACACCAGGTTCTTTGATAGTTTCACGTAGCTATGGTTATCAAAATATATCATGGTCAAATACAACACCTGATCAAACAGTCCAAAAACAATCTTATGAAGCCACACTGCTTCCATACAAGCATCACAAGCTGAAATATACTCTTCTTTTGGAGTGTTGAGTGCAACATGTTGGTTGTGGAGCCTGATTATCTTCCTGATTCAGAGGTCCTTGCTTTCAGCCATGTTTATACCCCATTAAGTATTTACACCCCAGAAGTATGTACACTCTTCCACACAGGGGAATGTAGAGGGGGGGTACCCCCTCTGCGGGGTCCGAGGGGGCTATCCCCCCGGTTGGGGGGTTTGGGGGAAAGTGGGCCCCCAGCGAGGGTTCAGGGGCGAAGCCCCCGAAGCAAAAATTGCCTTGTAAAAGTATATTGTAATTTCATTGTAAATCTGGATCGTTCATTATAAGGTCGCAGATCTAATGGTAGAGATTATGTTAGGGTTTTTTTCCCTAGAAGGCAACCCTCTTTTATGAGGGAAATGTATCGTGGCTATAGATGGTGGTGAATATTGTATTCTAAGAGAGGAGACTGTGAGAGAAAGAAGATGAAGTTACAACGGGTTTTGCTGTAGGTTGTATCCCTTCATTTGCTGGATAATAATAAAGGAAGGACCTGGCAATTTCTTTGGTGGACGTAGCCCACATTGGGTGAACCATGTAAATCTGTGTCTCTCTTGTATTGTGTGTCTTATGTGTTTTGTTTCTGCATTTGTTTTATTTTATTGCTCCGCAGTCCTATTTTTTCTAACAACTGGTATCAGAGCATAAGGTAACTCGCAGAAAAAGAGGGTTCTTGGTTCGAGTGGGAGCAATGTCGGAAGATGGAAAGTTTAGGGTCGAGAAATTTAATAGCCAAAACTACCAGTTATGGAAGATGTAGATGTAAGATTATTTATATCAAAAGGATCTATTCCTACCATTGAGCGGAGTAGCAAAGAAGCTGACGGCCATGAAGGACGAAGAATGGGAGATTCTTGACAGAAAGGCTCTAGGAACGATACGACTGAGCTTGGTAGCGTCGATGGCTTTCAATATTTTGAAAGAAAAGACAACGAAGGGTTTGATGGATGCATTGTCCAAATTGTATGAAAAACCCTCGGTGTCGAATAAGGTATTTCTAATGAAGAGATTATTTAATATGAAGATGTCAGAAGGTGGGTCTGTTGCAGATCATTTAAATGAATTTAATATGGTTACTAATCAACTAAGTTCTGT
>ML776959.1:2434856-2464376 GCA_009831015.1 Picea engelmannii
GATGTAAGAAGACCTAATAGAAGCTTCCGCTTCTAGAAGGATCTTCCTCTAGATGCTTCTCCTAATAGACATATTTAGTATAAATAAGGGTCGAGGGTATGAAAACCCTAGCTTGGAGATTATTGTAACAGAGCACTGCTCGATTAGAGGTTGTCCCGTCGAAGAGGCCTGTGAACATTGCTTTCTGAATCAAAGTGCTATTTCTATTGCTATTCTTATATCATTTTTGTGTATTGTGAAGATTATGCTGGATATTTTACTGTTATTCTGCCATTTCTAGCATTTTATTTCTGTTCTGCATATTTTATATATCTGGTATCTTGCATTTTGACTGGTCAACCTTAGATTTTGACTTGGTCAAACATTAAATTTGACCAAAATTCAAACTTGACGTCTTGGCTTGATGAGAGTACAAGGAGGTACGCTAGGCTAGAGAACACTAGGTTATCCAATAATTAGGTCAAGCGCTTCACTTAAGGTTCCTCAACATGAGGGTTAGGGTTTTGTTGTTGTAGCAAAACTTTGACTACAACTGTAACTGAGAAAATCCTCCCAATGTACCTTCCAGTGGTTAGACTGTCCGAAGATAGTGTGGGCCCATAAATTGTTACAATAATAGGTGTGCTCGTTTCTCCATAGACAATATAGCAATATTGTCACCCAACCATAGGCCGAAGCCACCCCCGAGCACCTTAACCTTGAAAGTTAGAATAATTCTGGAAGCAAACCCTAGAACCAATAGCCAACCAAGGTAGCGTACTTCTCTCCAAAGTTAGTGTACCAAGCAGAGAGTCCCAACCATAACCAAATACCAAGTTACTGTTGCAACAACTGCAAATATCCTCCAGTCAAGCGCACCACTTGTCCTTATGCAATTGTGAGATTGAGTGTGACAAATGAGCTCTAGTGCCCTCTTATTTATAGTCCTCCAAGTGACCTAACTGGTCCGACTTCTACTTCTGGAGGATAATAATTTAATATAAATTATTATCTTGAGATGACTTGTCTTCTAAGGTTATTTCCTAACCTTCTAGGGTTTCTCTT
Organism: Picea engelmannii; assembly: GCA_009831015.1. NCBI lineage: Eukaryota > Viridiplantae > Streptophyta > Pinopsida > Pinales > Pinaceae > Picea > Picea engelmannii. The sequence continues at coordinate 2,435,901 of ML776959.1, forward strand.
GCTTCCCGGAATGTTCTAGACTCGTTAAAGAATACACGTAGAGGTTAATACCTCCCGAAACTACCATAATATCAACAATATGTTCTTCATCTGCACATTTGTATTAGGATCTACTACCGGAAACCCAAAAGTTACCTCTTCAGTTCCATGTACTTCACCTCCATCATTGGTATGTATCTCTCCTTCTCCTTCAGCCATGTTTTTGTTCCTAAATATGTTATACTCTGAAGGTATGTGTGGGGATACTAGCTCCAGGATTGGATTGAACTCTTCATTGCCTTCTGGTTGGTGATCTGAGCAATGTGCTACCTCTGCCTCTACTGTAGGATGAGTTGGAGAAACAAAAGGATTCTTAGTTGCACTTTTCATACGTTTCTATTTGGTGGAACTGCCTTTTGGAATCTTACCTTCATGTCCTCCTTTTACAGACTTGCCTGCCAACAAGTTAGTATTTGAAGGAGTCTTTTTATTTGGAGTAACTACTCTACATGTTCCCTTAAATCTACCTCTAGTATCTCTAGCTCTATTCATGCAACACTAACATAGTTTTAGAACTAATGAAACAACATACTCACCAAAGTGAATGTGTCTAGCTAAAACCTCTTCAAAAATTCTGAAGTAAAGGTGCCTTTGTGTCTTACCATTCATTTTCCCACCAGACCTAGAATGATAGTACTTTAAAGAAAGAAATCACATGCAACAGAACTCTACAATTTAAAACATGCAAGAAAAATAAGATATAGAAGTGCTAATCTATTTTAGCATCTCCCTAACTACGACGCCAAAAATGTTGAGCAAATTAATTAACTTAAAATCTTGATCATTAAATCATCAATCTGAGGGTGTAAGCTTAGAGATGCCAACACTGTGTATACAGAGACTAGAATGTGAATGACTATCTAATCTATGGAAAATAACACTCTCAAACATAATTAAATGAAACTATACTCCTAGCATTGACTAAGATTGTGCAAATTATAAGAATCTAGTTCAGTGGGTAGCAAAACAAGAAAGTGCTTTGTTGGGCACAGGCTACAGTCTTTCACTCAAGAAAATCCTGAGCGCTCGTCTATGCAATTCTTGGAGAAAATCTTGTTTCCACCTTCAATTAACACCTTTATCCTAATTTTCAAAAGAACTACTATTCTACTTCACATAGTGACAAGTGAAAAAAGAAAAGGAGATGATCTTCACTAGGTTAACAATGCAGATTTTTCAAGGGCGCATGTTATGTTTCTTTCACTGTGAGGTACAAAGTGTTCGCATAACAAAATCAAACTCAATGTTATCCTTCAACCTTCAATAGGATTTACCTCCACTCAAAACAAATTACTCATTAAACTAAAGAAAGATAGAGGAAAGAGGATAGATCCACACACACCAAGCAAACAATACGTTAAAAGTTACAAGACATTTGTAGCAATGGATCTCCAATCTATAATTGTTGTATATCAAAAGAAAAAAACACTATTTTGATTTATAATGTGAAGGATGGTGCATTGATCACATATAAAATAGAATTGAATAAAGTTATTCAAGTTGCACACTTAGGTTGTAAATCAAATGAAATCGAAACAAAGTGATATGACTGTCACTATTTAAATTGTAACAAAATCAATTCATAAAACATGCAGGGCTTGAAAGTTACAGGGGCACCTGCATTTGAAAATCAAACTATGTAAACATTGAGTATAATATCATTCCAGTTCTTGACTTTGGATATCATGCAAGTGTTGTATGTAAAACTAAAGGATATGAAAACAAAATAGAGATATGGTATTTGCATACTCAAAGCAACACTAGCTATTAAATCAAAGAAATACAATTATTACCTCTACTTCTATAATATTGAGAAACGATAACCAAACTGGTGGGCCCTCCCAACTGGCTTCATGTTTCTTAAGAAACTACAAAATTGAAAAAATATTACAACACCAAATGGATCTTGAACATCAACTCATCACTTTATATTAATGAAAGAGAAGTGTGTCTCACCAGTTACAGAGTACCAGAGTTTCAAACTAAAGGATTACTATATGTCTCTCTATGTGTACATTGCTGCACTATTGCATTTTATACACAAAACTAATTCTAAGAGTGGGAAAAGTGATTTAACTAAATCCCCTGCTCCACGCATTGCCAAATCAGATTACAATATCAAAACGACAAAGGATGTATCATTTTAATTCATTTCTGGTAGCATGAGGACAAATATACACAAAAAATATGTTGTTTTTTTATGATTCCTAGACCTTGGTAATTACCATGGATATCATTAATAATTACACACTAAGAATATTCAACTTCACCGTGGAATAAAACAATCACTAATAGCAATGCACAGATAAGACACAATATTTACCCTGGGAAAACCCACAACGGGGAAAAACCCAACAACCCTTTTAATCGATAAATTATTTGTACAACATTAAGAAACACTTAGAACCTGGTCAAGGTGTTCAAAAACAAATCCTAAGGGTTCGATCCCTAGAAGATACAGTGGCAGCAACAACACAGAAAGTTCAACCCTACAACTTAGCAACAACTTAGAAACAATGCACACCAAGGGAGGGAAATAACCTCCACATGTACAAGCTAAAGAGAGTGAGAGAAAGACGAAAGAAAGATGCCAAGAAACCTTCGCTTGAAATGCTCAGTAACTTCCAAAATCAACGAACTGTTGTTGCAGTGGATCCCTGAGAGAAGGTGAGTTATGTATCTTCAAATGAGAAGCCATGACATCTATTTATACCAATTTGTCACTTATGTTCATGGATGACTTGTCAATCTGCTAGGGTCAACTTGTACATTTAGAGCCAAAAATACATTTTTGCACTTTCAAAATTTCCCTTGCAAAATATTCAAAGGGGACTTGACTCAAAAATATTTTTCCCATGTCTCTAGCATTTAAATATGCTTTACAATATCTTGAGACATAAAGTACACATTATGAATGTTGGTTGTGGAGCCTGATTATCTTCATGATTTAGATGTTTGTTTCAACCATGATTGGACCCCATTCCCTAATGGGGGGTTGTGGGGGGGCTTGCCCCCCCACAACTGTCGCCAGGGGAGTCCAGAGGAGTGGGCCAAGGGGGGGGGGTGACGACAATTTTTTTATCCCCCCCCTTGGCAGTGGATTCAGGGGAAGCACCCCTGAAGCGAAAATTTGGGAAAAGTTCCCTTGTAAAATATTGTAATTTCGTAGTCAATTTGGACTGTTCATTATAAGATCGCAAATCAAAAGGTAGAATTTATTTTTGGGTTTTTTTCCCTAGAAGGAAACCCTCTTTTATGAGGGATCTGTATTGCGACTGTGTTTTATCGTGAATATTATATTCTGAGAGAGAGAGAAAGAAGTTACAACAGGTGTGTTGTAGGTTGTATCCCTTCATTTTGTTGGATAATAAAAGGAAGGAACTGAGAATTTCTCTGGTGGACGTAGCCCACACTGGATGAACCACATATATATGTGTCTCTATTGTATTGTGTATCTTTTGTTTTTTATTTATGCATTTGTTTTATTTATTGCTTCTCGCGATCATTTTTTTCTAACAACTAGTATCAGAGCGAAAGCTAACTCGCATGAAAGAGAGTTCCTAGTTTGAGTGGGAGCAATGGTGGAAGATGGAAAGTTTAGGGTCGAGAAATTTAATTGCCAAAATTACCAGTTATGGAAGATGTAGATGGAAGATTATTTATATCAGAAGGATCTATTCCTACCATTGGGTGGAATAACAAAGAATTCGATGGCCATGAAGGACAAAGAATGGGAGGTTCTTGACAGAAAGGCACTAGGAACGATACGACTGAGCCTGACAACATTGGTGGCTTTCAATATTTAGAAATAAATGACAATGAAGGAGTTGATGGACGCATTTCCTAAACTGTATGAAAAACCCTCGGCGTCCAATAAGGTATTTCTAATGAAGAGATTATTTAATATGAAGATATCAAAAGGTGGGTCTGTTGTAGATCACTTAAATGAATTTAATGTTGAATTTTTACTATGCTAGGCTCAAGCATGGAGTTTATTTCAATTTTAGAATTTACTTGAACCATAGACAAATGCAGCGACACCATTAACATTTTTTGCAATAACCAAGATCACAAGAAGAAATACCATGCACAAGAACACAAGAAATATCCTGGGAAACCCTTCTCAACAAGGGAAGAAAACCTAGAAATCTTTTGTTATATTCTCAAGAGAAAGACCTCCCACAACATATCCCTAGCACACAAAAGGGTGCTCTCAAAAACCAAGAAGGCTAGCGCCCAAGAGAGGTGCGCACTTCAGCCCTAGAAGATGTACTTGCTGAAATTTCCAAAATCACATGTGTGTTGTGTTTCCTCAATGGGGAAATTACCTTTATTTATACTAGACCGGACACATCAGAAGTGGTGCCTATTGGCACAACAAGGCCAACCTCAATAACTCAGAATATAATTAATAATTACCATATTAATTATCTTTTACATTAAATATATTTCACTTTATGGTGGGGCTGACCTATACCCTTTACATCACAATTAGGGTTACAGGTAAATCTAACTCTTAGAAAATATAGCAAGTGATCTCACACACCCACTAATGCCTAGCCACTAGGGGCACGTCCACCTGTGCTCAGCCACAAGGACGTCCAACTCAACATATCTCTATCTCACTGACTCTCACAAGAGAATCATCTTGACACACACTCACTAGTGCTCAACCACTAGGATCACGTCCACCTGTGCTCAGCCATAGGGACGTCCTACTCAACAGATCTCTATCTCACTGAGTCTCACAGGAGAATCATCTGGAGTATCACATCGTCTCAACTCTCTACATAGAGGAGAACAATACACCCATCTCATGGGAACCTTCACCCCTCTCAGGGGCACACATCGTTTCATCTCAAACGACACACCCATATCATGGGCATCCTCCCCACACAGGGGCACACAACATTCCATCTCAATCTCAAAGAGGAATGACACACCCATATCATGGGCACACCCAACTCATGGGCTCTCTCACAGGCCGACTCACTCAGTATGTGTCCTGGAGGATGTCTCACGCAGTTGTAATCATCAACATTTAATACGGTTACTAATCAGGTAAATTCTGTAAAAGTGGACTTTGATGATGAGGTCAGAGATCTTCTAATCTTGTGCTCATTGCCATAAATTTGGAATGGCTTGGTCATGGTTGTAAGTAACTCTTTCTTTGGTTCAAACACTTTAAATTTGATGATGTTGTTGGTGTTATCCTTAGCGAGGAAATGTGACAGAAAAGAACATGTGAGACATCAAGTAATGCGTTAAACATGGAGAATAGGGGAAGACAAAAGGATAGAGGAAAGGGCTCAAGGAATCGTGGGAATTCTAGGAAGGTACAAATAAAAAAAAGGATGGAAATGAATGGTTATTGAAAGAGGTAAGACATGTACCAGATCTAAGGAAAAGTCTAATTTCAACAGGGCTGTTGGAAAGTGAACAATGTATATCTATATTTACAAATAAGGCGTGGAAGCTCACCAAAGGATCATTGGTGATAACAAAAGGAGAGAAGGTAGGAACATTGTATTTATGTACTAGTAATACTATCTCTTTTATCTCTTTAGCTTCCACAAGACTGGATACAACAATGTGGCATCATAGGATTGGACACATGAGTGAGAAGGTGATATAGATACTTCATAAAATAAATTTGTTGTCAGATATTAAACAAATTGATTTGGATTTATGTGAGCATTGTGTTTATGGAAAACAGAAGAGAGTCAGATTTCTCAGAGTCAAAAAAGAAAAGAAGAGTGAAAGGTTAGAGATTGTGCATACAGATGTATGTGGACCAACTTAGGTATCATCTCTTGGTGTCTCTCGTTATTATGTTACTTTTATTGATGATGAAACTAGAAAAACTTGGGTTTATTGCATTAGACAAAAATCTGATGTTTTTGATACCTTCAATAAATGGAAAGCTTTGGTTGAGAATGAGACAGGAAAAAGGTTGAAGTGTATCAGATCAAAGAAAGTAGGTGAATATTGTAGCAAGGCATTTGATGATTATTGTTCATACCATGGGATTCATAGAGAGAAGATAGTTCTAGGGAAACCACAATAAAATGGTGTGTCAAAAAGGATGAACATGACCATCATGGAGCGTGCAAGGAGTATGAGATTGCATATAGGGTTTCCCTTACAGTTTTGGGCAGATGTTGTAGATATTGTTGTTTACTTGATAAATAGAGGACCTTCAAGTTCTTTGGATGGTGGCATTCAATAGGAGGCATGGACAGGTAAAACGATAAAACATTCATTTCTGAAGATTTTTTGTTGTGAAGCATTTGTCCATATTGATAGAGAAAATAGAACAAAGCTTGAACAAAAATCCAAGAAGTATACCTTTATTGGATATGGTGTTAATGATTTTGGTTATCGATTATGGGATTATGAAAGTCACAAAATCATTAGGAGTAGAGATGTCATATTCAATGAGAAGTTCATGTATAAAGATCAGCTGCAGGGAAGAAACTTGGAAGAAGAAAAACCAGAATACACAGTGCTTGATGAGATCATTGAAAACGAAATTCCAAAGGTACCAGAAAATCAAAATGTACAACAACATGAGCAATATGTACCTCAAACTCTTGAAATTTTTGATAGAAGATATACCAGGTTAAGTAGACCCCCTGAATGATACTCTCCTTCATTGTACTATTTATTGTTGACTGATTCTTGTGAACCAAAAAGTTATGAAGAGACAATGCAGGTAGACACTAAAAGGAAGTGAGAGGAAATCATGAAAGAGGAAATGGATTCCTTGGTAAATAACCAAACTTGGGACTTGGTTCAATTTCCTTGAAGAAAAAGAGCATTGTAGAATAAATGGGTTTATAAGTTGAAGGAAGAAGATGGAGGCAAAAAGCGGTACAAGTCTAGACTTGTTGTAAAGGGGTTTTCACAAAAGAAAGGTATAGATTTTGATGAAATATTTTCTCATGTTGTTAAAATGACTTCAATTAGGACTATTTTAAGTCTTGTGGTAGTAGAAGATTTGCATCTTGAATAGTTAGATGTAAAAACAGTTTTTTTCCATGGGGATTTGGATGAAGAGATTTATATGTAGCAACCACAGGGGTATGAAGTCAAAGGAAAGGATAATTTGGTATGCAGGGTGAAGAAGAGCTTGTATGGCCTAAAGAAAGCTCCAAGGTAGTGGTATTTGAAGTTTGACAGGTTTATGACAGAACAAGGTTATAGTAGATGTCATTCTGATCAATGTGTTTATTTTAAAAGGCTAGAAAATGGAAGTTATATTATCTTGCTATTGTATGTAGATGACATGTTTGTCGCAAGGCGTAATATGAAAGATATAAATGTGCTCAAGAAGAAATTAGCTAATTCATTTGCGATGAAGGATTTGGGTGCTGCAAAGAAAATCTTTGGTATGAGAATAACAAGAGACAGGAAAAATCGTAAATTGACATTGTCTCAAGGTGAGTACATAGAGAAGGTGTTGGAGAGGTTTAGAATGAAGAATGCAAAACCAGTTAGAACACCTTTGGCCAACCACTTCAAATTAACCAAAGAAATGTGCCCCAAGACACAGGAGGAAATATAATACATTTCTAGGGTCCCTTATTCATCAACAATTGGTAGCTTGATGTATGTGATGGTTTGCACAAGACCATATATTGCACATGCACTGGGAATTTGAGCAGGTATATGAACAATCCAGGTAAAGAACATTGGGAGGAAGTAAAGTGGATTATTATGTATTTGAGAGGTACTTCTACTCATGCATTATGTTTTGGAGGTTCAGACACTTTTCTATAGGGATATGTTGATTCAGATATGGCAGGGGATAAAGATAGCAGGAGGAGAACCATATGGTATGTTTTTATTGTAGGTGGAACAACAGTAAGTTGGATTTTAAAACTACAAAAGGTTGTTGCACTTTCAACAACGGAAGCAAAGTATGTTGTTGCTACAGAGGCTAATAAAGAGATGATTTGGTTACAGAGGCTTATGGAGGAATTGGAAAAGAAGAAGGAGAATAGTAGGTTGTACTGTGATAGTGAGAGTGTCAATCATATTGCAAAGAACTTGGTATTCCATTAAAAAACGAAGCATATACATTTCAGGTACCATTTCATATGATCTGTCTTGGAAGATGGACATTTGAAGTTGGAAAAGATACATACTAGCCATAATCCTACAGACATGTTAACAAAGGGAGTAACGAAAGAGAAACTAAGTTCTTGCTTAGTTTCAGTTGGTCTTCAAGCATGAAGGTGAAGATGATAAATTTTCCAGGTCCAAGGTCGATCATAGTCTAGCAGGTACAACAGTAGTGGAGTTGTTGTGATCAGTCTCCAAGTGGGAGATTGTGGTTGTGGATCTTGATTATCTTCCTGATTCAAATGTTTGTTTCAATCATGCTTGGACTCCATTCCCTAACGGGGGGTGTGGGGGGGATTTCCCCCCCACAACTGTCACCATGGGGGTCTAGGGGGGGTGACGAAAAGTTTTATATCCCCCCCCTGGCGAGGGATTGGGGGCATCACCCCCAAAGCAAAATTTTGGGAAAATTTGCCTTGTAAAATATTGTAATTTCGTAGTCAATCTGGACCATTCATTATAAGGTCACAGATATGATGGTAGAAGTTATTTTAGGGTTTTTTCCCTAGAAGGAAACCCTCTTTTATGAGGGATTTGTATTGCAACTTTGTATTATCATGAATATTGTATTATGAGAGTGGAGACTGTGAGAGACAAAAGAGGAACTTATAGCAGGTGTGTTATAGGTTGCATCCCTTCATTTTGTTGGATAATAAAAGGAAAGGCATGGGAATTTCTCTCGTGGACATAGCCCATACTGGGTGAACCACGTATATATGTGTCTCTATTGTATTGTGTATCTTTTGTGTTTTATTTTTGCATTTGTTTTATTTTATTGCTTTGTGATCATATTTTTCTAACAATGAAGACTAACCATAGTTACAAAATTCAAAACTCCCTCTTAACTAGGGAGGTATTCAAAATGACCATCTAAGTGTTCTTTAGGTTTACAAAAAATTATCTATTAAAGGGTTATAACAAAACATCATCAGCATCATCTGCAATATCATCATCAGCATCAATAATCAACGATATCATCTATCCAAGCCATACTTCATCTGAGTAATCGGGCTTGATATGCCATACTCCATCTCGAGCATGTTGCACATCATCTGGGCCATACTATAACTGAGTAATTGGGCATGATGTTGAATAATTCATGTGTTGAAAACCTACACACTCAACAAAGTGTTCGACAACTGTCACTCACTCAATAGTGTTATCGGTTATCACAAAGATCATTCTTATAATATGGACATATGTCCTAGAAGAATGTTTGTCTTCCCAAATGTTGAAAGCAATGCCATGGGCTACAAAGACCATTCCTACAGGAATTCCAGTCTCAGACTATTTTCTAATCGGCTTACCATATGTACCATAGAGATCAATATCTACCCATATGTGCCTTAGAAAATAATACCAGTCCCATATCAACCACCCTAATTGGGATGCCATGTCCTTAGGGGGAGAACTATTCAACCCGATTGGGCCATTAACTGTGCATCGAGAGAATATCGATCCTGGACCATTTTCCTAATTGGGATACAATCTGTGCCTTAGGAAAATACCAGTCCATGATACGTCAGAAATCTGTCAAACTGGACCATTCTCAGCGAGAATATCAATCTAGCAGCACAATGATTATCCATCAAGACTCCCTCTCAACCAAGGGAGTAATCTCCACAAGCCTCAGCTTGTCCCTTAAGTATACAAACTTCCCTTTGGACAAGGGCTTAGTCATAATATTTTTTGTCTTCTCATCGACGGAGAGGTACTGGAGCTTCACTTCGCCCTTCGGGACGTTATCACAGAGGTAGTAGTACTTGATCTCAATGTGCTTCGACTTGTCATGGAACACGGGGTTCTCTGAAAGCTTCACACAAATTTCATTATCACAGTATATCAGAGTCGAATTTGGCACCTGATCAAACAATCCAGAAATCCACTTACAGATCCGTACTTCTTCCATACAAGTATCACAAGTTGCAATATACTTCGCCTCTACAATGTTGAGTGTGACAAACTTATGCTTCCCACTAATCCAAGATATCATAGCAGAGCCCAAACTGAAGTATACTCTTGACTTGCTCTTTCTGTCATCTGCACTCCCTGCCCAATCAGAATATGTATATCCATGCAGTTGTAAATCATTGTTTGAGACATATCTCAAACCATAGTTCATCGTACCACGTATGTATCTTAGAATATGCTTTGTGGTTGTCCAATGCACATGTCTTGATTCAACCTAGAACTGGGTTAATGTGTTCACATCAAAGAAAATGTTTGACTTGGTATTAACCAAATACATTAGTGAGCCAATCAATTGTCGGTATGTGGATGGATCAAACAAATTAGAATCAAAGTCTCTCAACTGCTTTTGGTTCGTCACCATGGGAGTTTCCATGGCTTTGCAATCCACCATCCCAAACTTCTGAAAGATCTTCACAACATACTTCCCTTGACTTAGGAAGACTTCACCAGGCTTCTGCCATACCTCCAATCCCAAATAATAGTGCATGAGACCAAGATCCTTCATATCAAATTCAGAGGCCAGCTCCCTCTTACATTGAATAATGAGAGGCTATGCACCTGTCAGAAACAAATCATCAACATATAACAGTAGAATCAGAGGTGCATATTTCACAACCTTGTAATAAAGGTTTGTATTATCATAACTCTTGGAGAATCCAAGTCTCATCATATAGTTTTCAATTTGTGCATACCAAGCTCTTGGAGCTTGCCTGAGTCCATACAAGGATTTGTTTAATCTGCAGACATGAGACTCTCTTAGGTGCTCCTCAAAACCTTGAGGTTTCTCTATGTACACTTCTTCAATCACTCCATTGAGAAAAGCGATATTCACATCCATCTAATATAGATTCCATCCCATGGAGGTTGCAAGAGAGATAATGACTATGATAGAGGTATATCTAGCAACAGGACCAAACGTCTCATCATAGTCTTCTCCCTCTTTCTGGGAGAACCCTCTATCCATGAACCTTGTCTTGTATTTATCAATACTTCCATCCATAGCATGGTTGATCTTGTATATCCATTTTGAAGTCACTATATACTTCCCTTCAAGTCTACGCACAAATTCCCATACATCATTCTTCATGATTGATTGATGTTCTTCCATCATAGCTTCACTCCATTCTTTATGATTGATTGCTTCTTCAAAGGTGGAAGGATTTTCATTCACAATATTTGTCATAAGTGTCGCATAACTAGAGAACATCTTGGGTCTCTTCCTTTTCCTGAAGGTGCCACTAGGAGATCCATGTCCTACTGCTTCCTATAAAGTGGATTTGAGTCATGTTGGTCTCTTTCTTATATCAGGGACAACAACTGGTTTCTCAGGTTCAAGTGGTTGTTCTAGTTCTTCATCAAGATGATCTAAAGAACTTGTACTTTCTTCCTAGGGATCTTCATGTACCTCTTCATTGTTGGAGTCCATGGAATCTTCTATAGATTTCCTATAAGCAATATTTTCATCAAAATTCACATCCCAACTGACTTCAACCTTCTATTGACCTAGGATATAGATTTTTTAGGATTTTGATGATTCACTATAACCAACGAATATCCCCTTCTTTCTTGAAGGTTCCAACTTCTTTCTCTTGTCCTTGGGAACATGAATATAAAAAGGACAACCAAAGATCCTTAGATGTTCAACATTTGGCTTCTTTTCGGAGGAGGCTTATTTTGGAGTCATGTCCTTTAATATACGATGATGACTTCTATTCTAAACATACAAAGTTGTCATAGTTTCTTCTCCCCATAAAAACATGGATAAATTTTGATCATTCATCATTGGCTTCATAGATTCTTCAATAGATCTGTTCTTCCTTTTTCCCACGCCATTTTGTTGAGGGTTGTGTGGAACAATCAACTCCCTCTTAATTCTAGCAACTTTTAAAAAGGCAATGATCTCTTTGGAGGTGTATTCTCCTCCATTATTAGAACTTATAGTCTTGATATTCTTACCTATCAAGTTTTCCACTTCAGCCTTGAATTCTTGAAAATTGTGAAATACTTCATCTTTTGTCTTCAACAAGTACATCCAGGTTTTTCTTGAAAAATCATCAATGAAGGTTACATAATAAAGTGATTCTACTAGAGACTTCACAGGAATAGGACCACATACATTTGAATGTATTAAATTCAAGATCTCATTGGATCTATTATCACTGCTTGGGAAAGGCTTCTTAACATCCTTCCCAAGTGCACATCCTTTGCACAAAACTTCATGTACTGATTGCAGTTCAGGTACACCTTCTACCATTTGATTTAAGGATGGAAATGCTTGATAATGTAGGTGAGTGTACCTTCTATGTCATATTTCACTAGGGTTATCTTCATCATGTACAAGGTCTTGAGTAGTTTGGCCTATAAGCTTATATAATCTTCCATCACAGATTCCAATAACTCTAGCATTGTCTATACTAGAGCCCTTAGGCCATACAAGTACCTTTCCATCAAAAAATTCTATTCTATCTCCTTTATCCTCTAAACAAGAAATGGAAACCAAATTCTTTTTCAAGCCAGGTACATATAAAACATTACCAAGATGAACATTGTTACCTAATTCTCTCTTGATAGATGTATTCTCAATTCCTTTGACTGCATACGAATTGTTGTCTCCAATCTCTACTCTATGAGAAAGCTTCTTCTCCTTCATACTTGAGAGGTTGACATGATCTCATGTCATATGTCTCGAAGCTCCACTATCAATCAACCACATATCATCATTGTCTTCAATAGATCTTATAAGGGCTGAGAAATAGAAGAAATTTGTTTCTTCATGTTCGACTTTCTTTGGAGGTTCTTCATCATTCACATAAGTTGTGGAAGCATGATGATTTCCTTTCCTTTTCTTGGTTAGATTAGGACAACCACGTTTATAGTGACCAAATGTTTGGAAAACAAAACATTGGACTTTTGACATATCTCTCTTTATTTGTGGATTGGGTTTTCTCCCTAAATTCTTGTTCTGAAAACCAAGCTTCTTCTTCTTACCTCCATACTTCTTGAATCTTGTTGCATAAGCTTGAGCATATTCTCCTTTCTAAATTATTTCCTTTGATGTGATCCTTGATTCTTCTTGCGCACAACAGGTCCATATCTCTTCAAAGGTAGAAAATTATTTCATGGTGTTCATACTGGAAGAAAATGCATCCCATGATCTAGGTAAACCATTGAGTGCAATAGTCACAATATCTTTATCAGGAATTGCTTCATCAATAGCTTGAAGTTGATCTCTTAGTTGGAATATCCTCACAAAATATGAGGATATAGTATTTTCCTTCGTCATTCTGGTATCATGAAGCTCATTCTCCAAACTCATTACTTGACCAACATTCTTGACTGTGAAGAGATTGGTTAGGGCATCATACATTTTCCTCGATGTATCAAGGTTTGATATATATGGGATCAAGTGATCTCTAATTGAGTCTACACTAAGACTTGTGGCATTAATATCATTGTCTTTGAACTTATCTTTTCCTGCATCATCTGTTGGTTCTATAACCTTTCCTTTCACCATATCCAAGACTTTATTCTTGGCAAGGATTAGGTCAATCCTAGTCTTCCATGATTTGAAGGTCGACGCCCCTTCTAGCTTGTTCTTTGAATTTATAGAGGAAGTCGTGAAGAAGGGTCTTCTTGTAGATGGGTATTTTTGTGACGGTGATCTCAAACCTCTTTTCTTCACCAAAGCTCTATGTTGAATTCAACATAAAAATAATTTTTTTATGATTCCAAGACCTCGGTAATTACCATGGATATCATTGATAATTACACACTGAGAATATTCAACTTTACTTCGGAACAAAACAATCACTAATAGTAGTGCAGAGAATAAAGATATCACATATAAGACACAAGATTTACCCTAGGAAAACCCACAACAGGGAAAGACCCAACAACCCTTTCAATAGAGAAATTCTTTGTACAATAGTAAGAAACACTTAGAACATGGTCAAGCTCTTCAAAAACAAATCCTAAGGGTTTGGTCCCCAGTAGATACAATGGCAACAACAACATGGAAAGTTTGGCACTGCAACGTAGCAACAGTTGCAACAACAACTCAGAAAATATGCACACCAAGGGAGAGAGATAGCCTCCACAGGTGCGAGCTAAAAAGAGTGAGAGAAAGATGAAATAAATATGCCAAGAAACCTTCTCTTGAAATTCCCACTAACTTCCAAAATCAACGAACTGTTGCTATAGTGGATCCTTGAGAGAAGGTGAGTCATGTATCTTCAAATGAGAAGTCAGGACATCTATTTATACTATTTCATCACTTATGTTCAGGGACGAATTTTCAATCTGCTAGGGCCAACTTGTACAATTAAATCCAAAAATACACTTTTACACTTCCAAAATTTCCCTCGCAAAATATTCAAAGGGGACTTGACTCAAAAATATTTTTCCCATGTCTCTAGAATTCAAATATGTTTTACAATATCTGGAGACATAAAATATACATTATGAAGACTGATCATAGTTACAAATTTCAACAAAATCATATATGTGATATCCTCAGGACATGGATATGCATGAGGATATCGCCACCTGGTTATTTTGAACCAATTCGGTTCTTCCTGTGCTAACATTGGCAACATTTGTCCTATCCCTTGACTCGTAGCCAATACACTCCTCATCTTCTGGAATTGGATGACATAGACATCGTTTCATATTGACCCGACTACAAACAAAACCCATGTCGTGGTTTGGATCCTAGTTGGTTGTTGATATGTTAAACAATAGGGTTGTTGCAGGATATGTGTGTGTGTGTGTCGTAGCATCTGTACTTGAGAAAAAACTCATCAGTAATGGGTCAAACAAAAAACTTCCTAAGCTATCAAAACAATGGAAATATTCATAATTTGATAGCAATTTACCTTATTTTCTCATAGTAACATATTCATCAAAACCCTCGGGTCATTATGGTGATATGTATGATAACAAGGAAAAAGAGAAGGGTAAATTGGTTTAAAAAGGATTTTACTAGCAATAAAATATCGTTAATTTGGAGGCCCAACAAGTCCATGTTTGAATGTGTTAAGTCACTAGGTGACTCGATACTTTGCATCACATGTGCCAAATCTTGCAATAAATACACAACGTCCTAGGTGAAATCCTAGCATGTCCTTCAAGGAACCATGTCAAGGGCTTCAAAATAAAAAACAAAATATGAAATCAAGTAAACCAATATTCATAAGATATACTAGTCATTAAGTCATGTAAAGTAAGTTGTTACTTAAGATACAAGCCACATGAATAATTCACTTCAATATCCCCTTCAAGTATCGCACCATCTTAGGACTTTATGTAAGTTAGCAAGTTTGAATATGAGAGGTCCTTCATCAAACCCTATTAGGTGTGCCAACCAAAATAGTGAAATAAAAAACCTAGGTAGAGGGATATGTCATGAGGGAAACAATGAAATAAAAGACCTAGGTAGAGGGATATGTCCTGAGGGACACAATGAAAGAAAAGAACCCTTCAAGAGTAAGTGTGATAGTGGTACGTGTTGGGCTTACTTCATGGCTTATGGTGTCATTGAGTGCATTTCCATGAACGCCCTTGTGGAGGGTGCACTTGCTCTTGAGTTACCACTTTCTAAGCGTTATTTTTTCCACACCCCTTTATCTTCCTTTTAATTTGTCCTCTTATCATATTTGCAAGTCCCCTTTTATAAGGTTTCAAGCAATAATATCACTTCTTGGGACTGGGGCAAGCATGGAAAGGGTAGAGCTCAAGTTGGACTGGATTTTGAGAGTCCTTTGCTATTATTCCTTTATTTATTTAGCATCATTCTTTTATTCTTTTAGCAGCAATTGCAATCGACCTCTGGGCCTTCAACCCCTCTTTTCATGAGAGAATGGACCCTGACCATTACCGAAATTTAGTACATTGTGACAGGCTCTAGGATGGAATGCGTCAAGTATGGTGGGGAATGAAATCTTACCCTTATGAGGGCCCCCCATTAGTACCCCTTTTCCCTGGGCGATGACAACATGGGACTAGGGCACATATGTTGGCTACCAAGGTGAAACAAGGAAACAAACATAACTTCTTGAGCCAGTGATCCATTATCCAACTTCAATTAATGATACTCATCCACATGCCTAGTAAATTAAGCACAACACTTGTTCACATGAAAGAAGGAATAACATACCTCACGATGATGCTAGTGTACCATCTCCTATATGTTGAGTTGACTAGATGTGATGAGCTTGGTTGATCTGTAGTAGAAGACGCAATATGAGGGGGGTTTTTGGGTTGTTATCTATGGACATGTTGATCATCATCATGGTCAAGATCATTGTCTCCATTACGAGCCATGAGACATGATATCCTCTAGTTACCCCTAGGCATGGGGGGTACTAGTACCTAGAACCTATGCAATAGTCAAACAAAATATCAAATCAAGCCATACGTTGAATCTAGGTCTTTGTCCTTGAACTACATTGATTTAAAATATGCTAGATAGTAAATCTGGAATATTCTTTATCTATGTCGCATACACACATACAAATCCATACATGTGTCCATCCATCATCCTATTCTAAAATAATTGGAGTGAAACATTTTAAGGTCAACTAGTAAGGATATATTCAGTTGAAGAATCAACATCTAAATCCTTCACCAAGAAAAAAGAGGCATGGTTTTGGAAAATATCAGGGACGAAACATTAAAGTCTATTTCTCCTTTTCTTGTCTAAAATGCTCAAAATTTGCAGATAGGATGTTCAAGGGATCCCAATGACTAGGCTTCACCTATTTTATGCTCAACTGGTTAGGATTAAACATTACTTATCTACTTAAATCAAACAAAGCTAACATGGAAACTTAGTACATTGGGACCAACATTTACTGCCTTAATTAGGTGTTACAATGCCATGACCAAAATAGTAGTATGAGACTATTGTAAAATATATGAAATGATCTTACTCAAACATTTTTAGATTCTACTTGGATAAATAAAAATAGACGGGAATGTCACCCTATGTTTATAGCCATCAAAAATAATATCCTAACTCACAAGTATTGATTACAAGTGCTTAGGCTATTCTTTTTATAAATAAAAGCTTGTTGGAAAATTCATTATTTATATGATTTTCTGAATATAACAGTTGTTGAAATAAATGTAGAGACAGAAGTAAAAACACCAAGATGATAATCAAGACATATGAGACATAAAGCAATCCTTTATTTCATTCCAATTCATCAAAGAGTCATTCTCTTTACAAAATTTCGTGAAGAAGTTTTGGACCAAAGTCAAATTTAGACGTCCACGATGAAACATAGAAAAGGACCTCTGACAGAAAATCAAAAAAACTGAACTCTAAAAGTTGGATCAGCTTGCCACAGATTGTTGCCCACTCAACTCTGCACAATAGCCTTTGTCAATCATGAAAACTAATTCAAAAACAAACAAGTCTACATAGACTATCAAATATAGATCAACACCTCTGAAAAAAAAATGTCTGAATGATGTAATTCATCCCTGAATCTTGTTGTCTACAATCAGACCTTGCTATCATAAAAGATAATTAGGCTATGATCAATTAAGGAATAAATGAAAACTTAACTATATCAACACAAACTGAAAGAGCAAACCTTAGTATGATTCTCCTTCTATGCCTCCAATATACAAGGGGGTCCCACCTACTAGTATTATATATCATTAGCTTATAATTAATAGGCTTTAGCAATACTTTGTGGGCCAAATCCTCGTGATTTTAATCGTCAACAAACTGTCGACTCCATGGGGGAATTTGTTTTCAATAGTTTTAGAACTAATAACTCATGGTTTAGCAGACCAAGAGTAGTATATTAAGAATATGTAACCTGAATGATTATGCAACAGGGGGAAGTGAGCGGATTTAATGGAAAAATGACTAGGAATTTGGGAATAACTCATGGAAAATGTTAAGTATGAAGGGGTTTATCCATGTATGCATAATCATTCAACCAGATTTTTCTCTTTACTTCAAGGAGAAAAATTAATGGAATTTCTCTTTTATTTCTCAAATGGATGAAGAAATGGAAAGAAGAAGCGTGAGATAACCAATCTATTATAAGACAACAGTGAAAGCAGACAACAGGTTCAAGTGTGCCTTCAGGGGATATATCGTAACAGTTGTGTAAGCTTGATTTTTATTGACTAACAATATCTTGCAGGAGTGTCACTGTGGCAGAACTAATCCAACATCTTATTCTTGACCAAAATCAATTAAAAAGATGAAAAAGGTAATAAAAATCGTAACATAATAAAATTGCGAAATTTAAAACAAGAGAAATAAAATAACAAAAATGTAAAAGAAGTAGGAAATGTTTAACACATAAAGCATAAATCACACTATTGTAAAGAAGAAAAGAAAAATAGTGAAAACTGAAAGCAGAGCTAAATTACTAATCTATAGAAAACCCAAATAGTGTTAGAGCTTTTCAAGTTGGTTCCACGTAATGCTTCAAGTGAGAACCATTAGTGATGGAGGAAAAAAATCGCTCCTGTAAATATTTTAGAATGTAAGAGTTAGTACCTAAGAAAAAAACGATCTTGAAAGGACCCATCCATAATTTTTGAAATTTTGAATGTCTTCCCCTATCAGCGTGAGTTGAATGTTGTTATCACTATAACAATTTTCGGATGGATCCGAGTTTCAAAATCTTAGCGAAGAACTATATTTCTATGGAAGTATGATAGTTTGGAGGACTAGGATATATCTGGCGGCATATAGACAAGTATAGTGGAGGTGTGAAAGGGAAGATCCAGTGGACCGTCGATCTTGAAAGCGGCCCGGATCAACGGCTAAGGCGCATATCGGGGAATGAAGCAGAGCAGAGAATAATCAGTCGAGGGCGGGCCAGAGAAAACCGTCATGGTTTTATTTGTGGATGCATGGCGCCTCTAGAGGTACATCGGGGCGAAAAGTAGTCTGACTAAAACCACTTTCTCCAACCCCCAATGTCAAAAGTTGTTGGGTCAAGGTAGACCGTCGATCTTGAAAGTGGCCCAGATCAATGACTAAAAAGCATATTGGCGATTGAAGTAGCACAAAGATTAATCAGACGAGGGCGGGCCGAGGAAAACTTCTGTGGTTTAAATCGTGGATGCGTGGTGACCTTAGAGACACATCGAGACGAAAAGCGGTCTGCCTAAAACCATTTTCTCCAACCCCCGATGTCGATAGGAAATTCTAAAAGGAGGACCCTCGACATTATTTTATGATAGGTTGAAGCATTCAAACGTTCGAAAATTGGCGCAAAGCATCGATTTGAAACTCAAGCCTAGAACTGAATCAAATTCGTGATACCTTCACCGCTTAACAGGTATTTTCCACCATGTCTTCTAATCCTATTGTTTTATCCATGAATGAACAAGACATCTCCTCCAGAGAAGAATTCCTAATTGACAGAGACTCCGACGTTTTCGACATAGAGATAACAGTTTCGCCTGTTTCTGTATCCAGATCGAATTTGTTAGACAATGTGGGAACGCACATACCTTTCCTCTAAGCGGCTCAAGCCTCCATCACCCCTTACGTCGTAGAAGTAGTCTTTCCCTTCCCTAAATTTGTCAGTTGGTGTGCAGAGCAATATTCTCAGGAAGAAAGAGTCATTTTGAATAAATTAGGGTCAGAGGTTTTATGTGAAATAGATAGTCCCTCGCTCCAGCACACCCTCAATATACTAGAGTCCTTCCCCACAGTGTCATAACCCTTTGAGGAACAAAAAATGATCATGATCTATCGAGAATGCCTACCAGAAGTAAAAACCTTGTTTCTGCAGACCATTGTCAAGCCTCAACACCATTCAGAGAATCTGTCATTACCTGTCAGTGTAAATGTCATGGTTATCGAAGTCCAGTGGGCTTGTTCTTTGCTAAGTCAAATTTTAGGATTGGACAATGACAAGTTTGTGGTAGAAGTCATGTTAGGTTTCCTGATAGTTTTGTTTCTGTCTGGTCAGTCAGTCTGTGTCGGTTTTGACAAATTTATTGCAGACAATATGCATCAACAGCTGGTTAACTTCAATTCATTAAAGCACTTCAGATACTACACGCACTTGCTGAGATTTTTTCTGGAATCTAACAAAACGACTGCATTTATTTCGACTGAGTGTAAAAGGATCACCATGCTTATTTTCATCAATAAGATTATTTCTAGGGTGTACAGTCTTATTTTCAGTTTAGATCTGCCAAGGGTTCTAGAGGAAATGAAAAGCTCTTTACAACCAAATCCAGAGAGAGAGATAGGAGATTGGATGTTGTTCATACAATATACTGTGATTTGGGTATATGGCTATCAAGAAGGACCTTATATTTTACCAGTCTTTCTGACTCCCAGAATCTTTGCTTTGGAGTTTACAAGATAAAGGATCATCTCAGAGACTGAGCATTTTTTGAAAGCGCACAAGGCTTCTAACTTAAAGTTTCCTTTCATAGTGGGACCCTTTATGGTAAAGAACAAGTTCTGTCTGCCTCAAATCCAATCCAAACTCAGTGAATTCGGGTTCACACAGTTGCGGGGGAGGAAATACGATCCGCATCAGATCATATCAAAGAGGAGATTGGCGAACAAACAAGGCCCCTATGAACATGAGCATGTTGAAGGATTCGATAAGCTAGAAAATCTAGAAACCTGTGTAGATATGGAGGTCACTCTACAACATGATCAGACAAAACATACAGAAATAGCCTCTCAGCAAGGCCCAACACATAAACCTTCACCTAGGTTGGTTTTCAAAGATCCTAAAATGAGCATCTACAATAAGAGGAGCAGTTCAGAGGCCCTAGGTGCTAGTAGCTAGCGAGATACTCTCAAGCAAATGAAAATCACATCATCCTCTCAAATAGTCGACCTAGAAGAAGAAGAGCCCAAAGGGAGAACATGCATGGAGATGGTGGAAGGTAAAACTAAGAGCAAAGAAGTTGTTACAGGAATCATGCAACAAAGTGAAAGCATCACAAAGGTTTTTAGCAGCAGGAAACACATATTTAGCCAGACACCTGGGGTAGTATATCAGTCCAAGGAAGATTTAATGAACTAATATGATGTGAAGGGAAGTATGGCCAACAACGAAATAAGGGACCCATTTCCCTAAGTAGAGAAGATCTCCCAGCATAAGACTTTGTTGCTCTCAGTCAGGGATGTGGAAAGAAAGACGTTTAACATAACAGTGGCTGATGATGATAAGGTTTCTGAGATCAAAATGCACTATGAAAATATTAGTTCCCTTGACAAAGTAAAGTTCCACAGAAATGTCAGTGACATGCTATATTCTGATTATCTGAGCTTAGGTTTGAGGGTTGCAATATTTGTTGGCATGTTTTCAGGTAGGTGTGCTTGTCATTGATGGAAAGTTCAGAGTATGTAGCGATGGAAAAGCAGGGACAACGTAAGCTCAGGAGGATAAGTGCAGAGGTGCATGTAGAGTGCAAGATAGTGCTTGTTTATTTGATGGCAAAAAGGAAGGCAAGGAAGATCAACAATGCAGGGATAATTGCATGGAAATATCAGAAGCGTAAACTCTATTTCAGAGTTTCGGATACCGGGCATTGGAGGAGTCAAGGAAGAAACTCACGACAAGAATGTCGAAATGGCAAAATGTGAAACACCGGAATACGTTGATCCAACTCCATTTCGGAGTTTTGGATACTGGGAGATTGAGAAGTCAAGAGTTGAGACTCTTCAACACAGGAGTCCCAGAGTTGCAAAATTCAGAATCCTGAAATCCCGAAAGAGGCACATCAACAAGAGTTTTATAGATCGGGAAATAAATCCACTTCGGAGTCCCGGATACCGGGAGTTGAAGTGTCGAAACACTTCACCACAGGAGTGCCGAAATGCCGAAACGACGAAATGCGAAACGCCGAAATCCCGAAATAGGCACATAAACAAAGATTTTCGCAGACCGGGAAATAACTCCATTTCGGAGTTTCGGATACCGGGAGTTGGAAGAGTCAAGACTCCTCATCATCAAGAGTCCCAAAATCACGAAATGTGAAATGCCGAAATCTCGGAAGAAGGGGGACAGTTTTGGATACCGGGAGTTGGAAGAGTCAAGACTCTTCATCATCAGGAGTCTTGGAATCGCGAAATGCGAAACGCCAAAATCCTGAAAGTAGGAGGACAGTTTGGGATATCGGGAGATGGAGGAATCAAGACCTGATACTCTTCATCATAGGAGTCTCGAAGTGCCGAAATGAAAAATTGAGAAATGCAGTTTTTTGAATAAGGCCGTGGTCACAGTCGGTGGTCACATCGTCGAAGAACTGTAGAGAAGAGTTCGAAGAGTTAAGCTCCTTTTTCGGATTTTTGGGGATCATGACTTGGAGAGTCGAGATGCCTAACAACAGGAATTTGCAACATGCAAAATCATGAAATGCTGAAATGATCGAAGCTAGTCCAACTAAGATCCTTTTTCAGATTTTTGGAGATTGCGACTTGGAGAGTCGAGAAGCCTCACAACAAGATTGTCGAATTGCCGAAATGCCGAAATGCGAAACACATTTTGGCTCAGCCTGTGGTCACATCCATTGGTCACATCAATGGAAGATGGAGGAAGGATCTAGTGCAGATAAGCTCCATTTCAAAGTTTCGGGGATTGGGACATGGAGAGTAACGAAATATTCACCACAGGGATCCCGAAATGCTGAAGTGCAAAATGGAGAAATGAACGCAAGATTCAATGAAGTCAATTCAAAGGTGCAGAGGAATTTGAATAAGATCGGAGGGCTACTGTTGCACTTCACAGTGTAACTGCTAGAAACAAATGATGGTTTCTGCCAGAGGATGAGCTCGTATATGACAGAGAAGACGAAGAGTCTCAACTGCCAGAGAAGCTAAGGAATCTCAAGATAACACCCAATGATGATGGATGCGTGGGTTAAACCACCAGAGAAGCTGAAGAGTTACCATGATGATCAGGCAGAGCACTCACAATGAGCAGGAGATGAAAAACAAAGAGAGACAACGTGGCACACAGGAGATGGGATAGCTGTGGAAGAGTAAAGTGGCAAAAACACCTCAATGTGGAGGAGATTGGGGCGTGAGAGGATGCAAGTGCAAGAAGCATATTGCATGCACAAGGTGCACAGAGAGTATAAGAATGCTGAACAAAGAAGAAATGGGGTTGTTGTTGAGTGTGATTGAGGTGTGAAGAAGGAGGCAGAGCGCAACAACAGAAATGTACAGAAGGGAAATGGTGCATTGAAGGGACACGGTGCAGAGAGCATAAAAGGAAAAAGAACAGAAAGTGCAAGGAGTGTGCAGAAGACACTGATGTAGACAGAGCAATGCATTGTAGCAGAACAGTGATGAGACCGGTAATCCATTGAAGAAATTTATATCAATGTAATAAGTCATAATAGCAAAGATTTATATTTCAGTGTGGTAGGGAGGTGCAAGGGAGGACTATTGTCCTCAGAGGTTCAAGTGGGTGCTTGAACAAAGGGAGTTGTAGCTTCTATCTGGTTGCAGCCAGAGAAACCAGGGTTGCAGGGTGGTGCAAGGGAGAACTGTTGTTCTCTGTTATACAGGTTGGTGCCTGTGTGACTAGAAGTTGGTGCTTCCATCTAGTTGGTGCTGGAACACTTAGGGAGTTGGTGCTTCCTTCTAGTGAGTGCTAGAGAAACCAGGGAGTTGGTGCTTCCTTCTAGTTGGTGCTAGAGAATCCAGAGAGTTAGTGCTCTCAGTAAGTAGCATCTTGCAAAACAGAGGTTGTATCCTCATTATGAGTTGGTTCCCATATGTATGATAATGTAAAGAATGTACAGATTACTTATCATATAAAGAAGAAGAGGTTTTTACCCTTTATGGGTTTCCTCAGGAAATATCTGTCTCTGTGTATCTCATATGTGTGGATGATGTTAAATGCTCTATTTCTTACTTCCCTGCATTATTGTGATTGTCATTGAGTGATATGGAAAGAGTTTACAATAAGTATTATTGTTTACGCAAGGTTACAACTGATTCACCCCCCCCTCTCAGTTGTCCAACAATTGGTATCAGAGCTGGCCCCTTTTATCTATGGGTAGATCCTAGAGATTAAACATGTCAAGCCATGAAGGAAATTCAACCAATAAGGCCCCTCTGTTCAATGGAACAAACTTTGCCTTCTGGAAAGTTAGAATGAGAACCTACATAATGGCTTTAGGCATAGATGTCTGGGATGTGATAGATACTAGTTATGTAAAGTCAGTTGTACTAGCTAATAAGGATGACAAGCTAGAATTTATCTTCAATGCTAAGGATATTAATGCTATCTTGAGTGGGCTTGCAGAAGCAAAATTCGTAAAAGTTATGCACCTAGGAACTGCCAAAGAGATGTGGGACAAACTCATTAGCAGTTATGAAGGTAATGAGAAGGTAAAGGACGCCAAGCTTCAAACCTACATAATATAGTTTGAACAGCGAAAGATGAAAGAAGATGAAACTATTGGAAAATACTTTCCGAGAGTAGAAGAAATGGTAAATGCAATGAAAGCACTTGGTGAAAAAATTGAGGAACCTTCTTTAGTTCAGAAAATCTTGAGATCTCTCCCGGATAGGTTCAATCCGAAGGTCTCTGCTATAGAAGAACTTAATGATCTAAAAACCTTGGAGTTTGATCAAATTCTAGGAACATTGACTGCATATGAAATGAGAATAGTTAAAGATAAACCCACCTCCAGATAAGTATCATTTATGGCAAACAAGAATGAGGATTTTGAGCCCGATGAAATTGAAGCAAAATTTGTGAAGAGACTGAAGAAGGGACCAGGCAAGTACAAAGGTAAACTGCCTTTCAAATGTTTCAAATGTGGTAGGATAGGTCATTTTGCAAATAAATGTCCCCACAAAAGAAAGGACCAGACATGTGATGATGAGGAGAAGCACAAACACGGAAATTTCTTTAAAGATAATAACTTTAAGAAGAAAAGTCTTTGCGTAAACAATGATGATGATCCTTTAGATGATGAAGATAATGACTCCTCTATTGAAGATAAACTAAATGACTTCATACTTATGGCCAAAGAGGATTATGATAATAAAAGCACAGGAAGTGATGCTAATGAAGAAGAAGATGTGGTTGACATGGAAGGAGAACTGATCAGTGCACTGGAAGAGATTGACAGACTAAGAATTAAGAACAGAAAGCAAAGACAATTGTTGATACAATTCGAGAAAGACAGTAAAGAACCTGATGAAGACCTTTTCCTACTAAAAGTGGAATTAGAAGAGGCAAAGAAAATCGAAGACATTATGAAACAACAGTTATCAGAAAATAAGGCAAGATGTGAAGCCTTAGAACAAGAAGTAGTGAAAACTATGAAAGAGATGGAGAAGTTTCAAGCCTTGTATAATTAGAATCTGTCAAGTATCAAAGCCTCAGAAGGATTAGCCACCATTATGAATAAAAAAAGGAATCCAAAGCTGAAAACTGGTTTGGGTTATGAAGAGGGATCAAGTAGTGGTAAGCCAAGAAACAAAGAACCCATCAAGTTTGTCAAATCTACAACCAATGACAACAACAAACCTATAGAAACAAAGGAAGACAACCAACCGCCCAGGACGAGTAAAGAAAAAGGTGCCAGGATTGAATTTGTAGAACAAATAAATAGTGTGCTCCCTGCTGAAAGATGTCATCAACATGGAAGAAATCGATTTGCTCAAAGAAGACAACCATTTTCCAGGTACAAAGAATTTTTTTATGGCTACTGTTTCTATTGTTCTAACTTTGGTCACAAAGCTGTAAATTGTTCCTTAAGACTTAGACATGAGAAATTAAGATTTCAAAGGAATAAATACTTGCCACAATAAAGAATGATACAACCAAGTAACAAACGTTCACAGATTGCAAATTGCCAAATTAAGTTTAGAGACATGCAACTAAGGAGGTCAAGAAATAATCAACAGTCAATAAGTAGACAACGTTGCAACAATAATTTTGATGTATTGAACAATGATATTGAATGCTACATCTGTCATAACTATGGACATAAATCTGTTGACTGTCGATTAAGGAACTATGAACTAGATTTGAATTCCCCTGCTGAAAATGTCAAGGTGTGGAAGAAGAAAGAAAGTGACAAGTGTGGATTAGTGTTGTCAGCTCAAAAAAAAATGAACCCTTGGTATATAGACAGTGGATGCTCCAAACATATGATGGGAGACAAAGGTAAGTTTCTATCTCTAAGTGAAAGTAAATCAGGAAACGTAACCTTTGGAAATGATGCTCCAGGTAAAATAAAGGGTAAAGGGATGGTGAGTTTAAGTAATGGAAAAGGAAAATCCCAAGATGTTCTACTTGTAGATGGGATGAAACATAATCTTCTCAGTGTAATTCAAATGTGTGACAGAGGATGTGAAGTGGTGTTCACATCTAAGGACTGCAAGATAAAGTTTGTAAACTCAGGACAAGTGGTGGCCAAAGGCATAAGGACAAAAAATAATGTATATGTGCTAAAATAAAATAGAAAAGAGTGTCATATAAGCAAACATGATGAAAGATGGTTATGGCATAGGAGACTTGGACATCTAAACTTTGACCACTTAATCAAACTCAAAAATCTCGAGGCAGTAAAAGATCTTCCGAGAATATCAAAGCCCCAAGATTCAATGTGTAAACCCTGCCAAGTAGGAAAGCTAACTAGGACACAGTTTAAGTCCAAGAGCTTTACTTCAACAGAGAAACCACTCCAATTAGTTCATGTGGATTTATGTGGACCATCAAGATAGGAAGGCACAGGGAAAGAAAATTACTTCATGCTGATTATTGATGATTACTCCAGACTTACTTGGGTTGCCTTTCTCAAGGAAAAAGATGAAGATTTTGAGAAGTTTAAAATATTTAAGGCTTTAACTGAGACTGAAACAAGAAAGAGGCTAAAGGCAGTAAGATCAGACCGAGGAGGAGAGTTTATGTCAAGTGACTTCAAGGAATTATGTGATAAGCATGGGATCAAGAGAGAATACACCATCCCAAGAACTCCACAACAAAATGGAGTAGTTGAGAGGCAAAACAAAACAATGCAGGAAATGGCTAGGTCAATGATGAATGAGAAGAACATTGGTCAAACCTACTGGTTAGAAGCAATACACATAGTAGTCCATGTTCTTAACAAAGCCCACCTCAGACCATAAAGTGGCAAGACACCTTATGAACTGTGGTATGGGAGACCTGCTTCAATTAAACACTTCAAAGTCTTTGGGAGTAAATGTTACCTAAAGAATAATGATGAGAACCTTGGCAAATATGATGACAGGGATGATGAAGGTATCTTCTTAGGGTATGCTACAAACAACAAAAGATACAGATGCTATAATAAGAGGCTGCATAAAATGGTTGACTGTATTGACGTAAAAGTTGATGAGGGAATCCCAGCAAGAGAGGTGTATAGTAATGAGTCTTGTACATAAGACACAACTAAAGCTGAAGATGAATAGGTCCAAGAATCAGAAAATGAAGACTCTGAATCAGATGAAGACACAGATACTCAGACAGACTCAAATCAACAGACAACTTCAAATTCTTCCTCCAAAATCACTCAAAAGAATCATCTTGCAAGTCAGATAATTGGTGAAAAAGACAAAGGTGTACAAACCAGGAGAAAGCTAATAAAAAACACCAAACAATCACATATAGCTTTCATATCCATGCTGGAACCCAAGAAATTTAACGAATCTAGCAAAGATGACCTTTGGGTTAAAGCAATGAATGATGAGCTTGATCAAATTGAGAAAAACAATACATGGGAGATGGTTCATAGACCGGAAGGTAAAAATATCACTGGTTCCAAATGGATCTTTAAGAATAAGTTGAATGAGCAGGGACAAGTTGTCAGGAACAAAGCAAGATTGGTCTGTAAAGGCTATGCTCAAATAGAAGGACTGGATTTTGATGAAACATTTGCGCCCGTAGCAAGGTTAGAAGCTATTAGAATATTTCTTGCCTATGCTTGTCATAAAAGGTTTGAAGTATATCAAATGGATGTCAAGTCAGCTTTTCTAAATGGAGATTTAAATGAAGAAGTCTATATGGAACAACCAAAGGGTTTCAAACTGTCTGATAACCCTAACTTAGTATGAAAGCTGAAGAAAGCTTTATATGGGTTAAAACAAGCTCCTCATGCCTGGTATCATAGACTGGATACGTATCTCAAAGACAAAGGGTTCAAGAGAGGAACAATTGACAACAATCTATATATCAAAACAGAAGGTGATGATTTGCTCATTGTGTTGGTCTATGTAGATGACATCATCTTTGGATGTAATAAGGATTCATTGGTAAAATGGTTTTCTTCTACCATGGAGTCTAAGTTTGAAATGTCTATGATAGGTGAACTGTCATTTTTTCTTGGTCTGCAAATTAC
>ML776959.1:2464426-2486056 GCA_009831015.1 Picea engelmannii
GAAAAATATCTAAGAGAAATGTTGAAAAGGTTTCAAATGGAAGATTCTAAACCTGTGGGCACACCTATGGTAACTGGATGCAAATTAAGAAAGGATGATGACTCACCTGATGTTGATCAAAGTTCATATAGGTCAATGATAGGTAGCGTACTGTACATCAAAACATCTCGCCCAGACATAATGCATGATGTTGGAATGGTAGGAAGATATCAGTCTGCACCTAAATAGATTCATTTGCTAGCTGTCAAAAGGATATTCAGGTATTTGAAAGAAACAATGACTTATGGTCTGTGGTATCCCAGAAATCAGAATTTCCAGTTAACTGCTTATTTAGATGCAGATTGGGCAAACTGTGTTGATGAGAGAAAAAGCACCAGTGGAGGAGCATTCTTCCTGGGTGACTCATTAGTAGCATGGCTTAGTAAAAATCAAAGTTCCATTTCTTTATCAACTACAGAGGCAGAGTACATTACTGCTGCTACCTGTTGCACTCAGGTATTATGGATGATTCAGACACTTGTAGACTTGGAGGTAAAATATGCTGCATCGATCCCAATTCATTGTGATAACACTAGTGCCATCAGTGTGTCTAAGAATCCTGTATTCCACTCCAAGACCAAGCATATTCCCATAAAATACAATTTTATGAGAGAGCAGGTCACCATTCAGGTTGTTCAGGTCCATTACATTACAACCATAGAACAAATTGCAGACATCTTTACTAAACCCCTAGCCAAGACACCATTTGAATATCTCTGACAGAAGCTAGGTGTCGTCCCGTCTCACACCTAAGAGAGTCCATCCTGTAAGGGGGAGCTTTGTATTGATTGAATATCTGATACCTCCTAAAAATACTGCAACAGCTCAAGGGGAGCATGCTTTCTTTGACATTGATGTCAAAGGGGGAGAAAAGGAGTGGTCCGGACTGGATGCTACAGTTGGAGGTCCAAACATATGAGTACAATCATTCAGGGTTGCCATCAATGCCAAAGGGGGGGATTATTGGCATGTTTTTAGGCAGGTGTGCTTGTCATTGATGACAAGTTCAGAGTATGCAACAATGGAAAAACAGGGACAACATAAGCTCAGGAGGATAAGTGCAGAGGTGCACACAGAGTGCAAGAGTGTGCTTGTTTATTTGATGGCAATCAGGCAGGCAAGGAAGATCAACAACGCAGGGATAATTGTATGGAAAGATCAGAAGCGTAAACTCCATTTCAGAGTTTTGGATACCGGGCATTGGAGGAGTCAAGGAAGCAACTCACGACAAGAATGCCAAAATGGTGAAATGCGAAATGCCAGAATACGTTGATTCGACTCCATTTCGGAGTTTCGGATACCGGGATATTGAGAAGTCAAGAGTTGAGACTCTTCAACATAGGAGTCCCGGAGTTGCGAAATCCAGAATCCCAAAATCCCAAAAGAGGCACATCAACAAGAGTTTTACAGACTGGGAAATAACTCCATTTCGGAGTCCCGGGTACTGGGAGTTGAAGTGTCAAAACACTTCACCACAGGAGTGCCGAAATGCCGAAATGCCGAAATGCGAAATGATGAAATCCCGAAATAGGCACATAAACGAAGAGTTTTGCAGACTGGGAAATAAATCCATTTTGGAGTTTCAGATACTAGGAGTTGGAAGAGTCAAGACTCCTCATCATTAGGAGTCCTGGAATAGCGAAATGCGAAACGCCGAAATCCCAAAAGAAGGAGGACAGTTTCAGATACCGGGAGTTGGAAGAGTCAAGACTCTTCATCATCAGGAGTCCCAAAATCACGAAATGCAAAACGTTTAAATCCTGAAAGCAGGAGGACAATTTTAGATATCGGGAGATGGAGGAATCAAGACCCAAG
The DNA here is from genome assembly GCA_009831015.1 of Picea engelmannii. NCBI lineage: Eukaryota > Viridiplantae > Streptophyta > Pinopsida > Pinales > Pinaceae > Picea > Picea engelmannii. Next base: position 2,466,281 of record ML776959.1, read on the forward strand.
ACTCTTCATCATAGGAGTCCTGAAGTGCCGAAACGCAAAATTGCGAAATGCAGTTTTTTGAATAAGGTTGTGGTCATAGCTGGTGGTCACATTATCAAAGAACTGTAGAGAAGAGTTCAAAGAGTTCAACTCCTTTTTCAGATTTTCGGGGATCGTGACTTGGAGAGTCGAGATGCCTCACAACAGGAATTCACGACATGCGAAATCATGAAATGCTGAAATATGAAATGCCAAAATGATCGAAGCTAGTCCAGCTAATCTCCTTTTTCAAAGTTTCGGAGATCATGACTTGGAGAGTCGAGAAGCCTCACAACAGGATTGCCAAATTGTTGAAATGCTGAAATGCGAAACACGTTTTGGCTCAGCCTGTGGTCACAGCCATTGGTCACATCGACGGAAGATGGAGGAAGGAACTAGTGCAGACAAGCTCCATTTCAGAGTTTCAAGGATCAGGACATGGAGAGTAATGAAATATTCACCACGGGGATCCTGAAATGATGAAGTGCGAAATGGCGAAGTGAATGCAAGATTCAACGGTGCAGATGAATTTGAATAAGATCGGAGGGCTACTGTTGCACTTCATAGTGTAACTGCTAGAAACAAATGATGGTTTCTGCTAGAGGATGAGCTCGTCTATGACAGAGAAGACAAAAAGTCTCAACTGCCAGAGAAGCTGAGGAATCTCGAGATAACACCCAATGATGATGGATGCATGGGTGAAACTACCAAAGAAGCTGAAGAGTTACCATGATGATCAGGCAGAGCACTCACAATGAGCAGGAGATGCAGAACAGAGAGAGACAATGTGGCACACAGGAGATGGGATATTTGTGGAAGAGTAAAGTGGCAAAAACACCCCGATGTGGAGGAGATTGGGGCGTGAGAGGATGCAAGAGAAAGAAGCAGATTGCATGCACAAGGTGCACAGAGAGTATAAGAATGTTGAACAAAGAAGAAATGGGGTTGTTGTTGAGTGTGATTGAGGTGTGAAGAAGGAGGTAGAGCGCAAAAATAGAAATGTACAGAAGGGTAATGGTGCATTGAAGGGACATGGTGCAAAGATCATAAAAGGCAAAAGAACAGAAAGTGCAAGAAGTGTGCAGAAGACACTGATGCAGACAGAGCAACGTAGTGTAGCAGAATAGTGATGAGACCAATAAGCCATTGAAGAACTTTATATCGCTGTAATAAGTCATAATAGAAAAGATTTATATTTCAATGTGGTAGGGAGGTGCTAGGGAGGACTGTTGTCCTCAGAGGTTCAAGTGGGTGCTTGAACAAAGGGAGTTGTAGCTTCCATCTGGTTGCAGCCAGAGAAACCAAGGTGGCAGGGTGGTGCAAGGGAGAACTGTTGTTCTCTGTTATACAGGTTGGTGCCTGTGTGACTGGAAGTTGGTGCTTCCATCCAGTTGGTGCTAGAACACTTAGGGAGTTGGTGCTTCCTTCTAGTGGGTGCTAGAGAAACTAGGGAGTTGGTGCTAGAGAATCCAGAGAGTTGGTGCTCTCAACAAGTAGCATCTTGCAAAACAGAGGTTGTAGCCTCATTATGAGTTGGTTCTCATATGTATGATAATGTAAAGAATGTACAGATTACTTATCATATAAAGAAGAAGAGGTTTTTACCCTTTATGGGTTTCCCCAGGAAACATCTGTCTTTGTGTATCTCATATGTGTGAATGATGTTGAATGGTCTATTGCTTACTTCCCTGCATTATTGTGATTGTCATTGAGTGATTTGGAAAGAGTTTAAAATAAGTATTATTGTTTAATAAAGGTTACAACTGATTCACCCCCCCCTCTCAGTTGTCCAACAATATTGACAACACATGCACTCAAACTAGATGGACAATTGAAGCAGGAAAAGGCGTCCAACAAAGCCTGGATGACACAGGTCAAAAGGTTAGAATATGAAGGCCCTCAAGGGGTAAAATCTTCTCTGGATGAGAAAGATAAGATGATCCAAAGCCTAAAAAAAAAGTTGAAGATGTCCTCTATAGATCATCCACAGAAAGTAGAGTTGACTGCTTTAGAAAAGGAGAAGGAAACATTCATACAAGAGGCACTCAATTATAATTCTAAAGTGATACATTAGGAAAAGGAGAAAGATAATTTGTCAAAAGCATAGGCAGTTACATCAGATTTGGCTGTCATTGTACCTACTAATACAGAGGCTGGATCACGCACTGAGGGATTAGTCCAAGCTATGTCCTAGGTAAGCTTAAAAACAGGGGAGATCAAGGGTCTCAAAGAAGTCATAGAAAAGTTGAAACAAGAAATGAAAGTGAAAGATGAAAATATGGCTCAACTTCACATAGATAATCAAGATTTGCAAGAGAGAGTGAGCAAGCTGAAAACCAGGTTAAAGGGAAAAACACTATTACAGGGAGCCAAACATGTGATATGGGATGCTATTGCTACAGAGCCTGCTAAATTCAAGGTTTACCTGAATTTTATAAATGACAAAGACAACGAGGCTGCTGAGGTTCAGAGTAGGTGTACCATTGTTAATGAAGTATTAGCCAAGAAGCCCTCGGAATGGGCCCAAAATGCTATTGACCTGCTAAATTCTATGCCAATGCCGATCTCCAAACTATCGGGGTAAAGGACGGGACTGCGTTGATCATTTCGGCCAGGAGGATCATCACCAAGCACAACCTGCTCAGATCGGTCCAGAACAAAGCTATACAAATGGAGCACATCATACAGGAGTTTAAAGATGCATTTGAACAATTGTTTATCAAAGGCCTCCCATCATTTTTGGATGGAAAAGGTTCATTATACAATCAAGAAGACTACAATTCTCTCATCATTTAGTGCATAATGGACCATTCTAAATTTGAAGCTATGGAAGAAAGTCTGAAAGGCCCAAGTCTGGTAGAATGTTTGGCTATAGACTTTGAAATTTTGAATAAGTTCAAAACAATGAAAGTTGACCTACCAACTATGTCCTACACCACGTGCATTGAATTAGAGATTTTGATTAAAGAGATGATGGACTATGAGATCCCCTCCGACTCACAATGGAAGGAAATCATGCGGCTGGGTAAGACAAAATGCAATTTCCCCTTAACCAGTAAATGATCTCCAAATGTTATCAAATTTGTAGATTCGATGGAAGATCAGATCGAGACAGGTGTCGTCAAGGAAGTTGAATAGTCATAGGAATCCTCTTTTGTTTTGAAACATATTTTTGTTCAAACATTGTAAATCAGTTTCTATACCGAGACCGTTAGTTGAAATTATTATAATCAGTTTAGAAGCTGAAGCGTTTCAGCTTCAGCCATTGTAATCAAATTGTATAAATATCAGGATACTTGAATGAATTAATGTTGGCAGAAGTGCAAGGGCATCTTTGGTTGTTGTGAACTCTATTGTAATCTTCTGAAGTTGAATTGAATATATATGTAGAAGATTTTTAAATCTCTATGAAAAGATTCTAATGGTGGTGATATGAGATTTGTTTTCCTTCATTGTATGCATTTCCTGTGATCTTTATTTCCACTCACATTTTCTTCTGTTTAAATTGGAGAGTTAGAGGCCCATAATTCATCTTATGATGCTCTTGGCTTAAGAAATTTAAGCTGTGTGATTGTCTTCTTAGCTAATTCGGAATTCATTTCCGAAATGCTCTGATGCAGTTATTTGTTTCTCTTTCCTATTGCCACTCTAATTAAATTCAAGTTATAACTCAGATTCATTACCTCATTTAGCCTTTATCCTATGGAGAGTTCTATCGGCTGATCATTGTTTTTTTTCACTTTCAGAATTGTGACTCCATAGCCCTGTGTGTTCCTCCCCTTCATTGCCAACAATTTTATTAAAAACCCCCAAAACAAACCAAATCTAGCCACCAATTTTATAGGAATATCAAGTGACATGAGAGAGCTCTCTCTGAGTTGAGCCGGCTAGTGCCTCAGCTCTAAAGTTGGTTGAAATAGTTACCTCTGTCGTTTGTCTATCAGCCAGACAAAATTTACAGAGTGCTAACAAATTCCATAGAAAAACTTTTTCATTGACTTTAAATTTGACAGTCTTGATACTCTTGTTGAAATACTTCTTAACAGTTTGTTGTCTCATTTTAATATTATCCAAAGAAAACATCCTTTGCTCTTCCAAATCTAGGAGTGCATTTATCCTTTGTGAAATATCATAAGAATTTAATTCTTCGATCTGTAGCATAACCTTAAGGAAGAAAGTTCCATCTCAGTAGGTAAGAGGGATTCTTGACCATAGACAAGATGAAAAGGGGTGCAACCAGTACTTACCTTGGTGGTAGTTCGATCTTAGGAGAGTGTGCCATTGATGAGGCTTATCTTCGATGAGCCTTTTGACGATTCTTACTAGATTTGTGTTGGTAGACTCAACCTGCCCATTTCCTTGGGAATAATAAGTTGATGAAGTGAAATATTTAACCCCCAACTTAGCTAAAAATTGGGGCAGCTTAGCAGAAATGAAAGAGCGACCATTGTCTGTAATAATTTCCAATGGAAGACCAAGTCTAGAAAAAATGTTATTTTCAAGGAAAGTAATTATCTGATCATCTGTTGAATGCTTAAGTGGGACAACTTCAACCCATTTTGTAAAATAGTCAGTGGATGTCAAAATAAAAACCTGTCTAGCTGAAGATGGATGATTAATAGGACCAATGAAATCCAATCCCCACTTTGAAAAGGGAAAGTCTGGTAGGACAGGTTGTAATGGCATGGCTTAAAGGCATTCTTTCCCAGCAAATTTTTGGCACTTGTCACAAGATCTTGAAAAAACACAAGAGTCACAAAAGATTGAAGGCAAATAGTATCATTTTCTAATAATCTTGAAAGCAGTGGTTTTAGCAGAAAAATGACCTCCTACATGAATGATAGAACTTGAAGAGCCATGATTTTCTTGCAACAATTTATGTGAGTCTTCATTGTTTACACAACGAATTAATACACCATCAACGAACCTTCGAAACAAGAAGTCTCATATAATGACGTATCTTGCGGATTCAAGGAGGAGCATTCTCCTCTGATGAGTGTCTAAATTGCCTAGACATCTTTGGTTATGTAAGTAGTAAATTAATTTTTTGTACCAGGGATGTTCAGACACAGAGAGGATCTGGTTATCAATGTAAAAGAGAGTTGATAGGGAACTGTCCTCTTCATCCATTTCTTTATTATTATCAGCATACTAAGCTAAGTGAAGGGCTAAGTCACGTCCCTTGATAGTGGTAGAAGTCACGATATTCAAACAATGCTCCTGGATCTTGACAAGCCAAAGTGCAAGTTTCCCTGAAAGATAAGTTTGTGAGAGAAAAAACTTGACATCAGGTAAAGGGAATTTTACCAATGTATTCTTACCTAAGATGAAGTGGCGAAACTTTTCAACAGCTTTAACAAGAGTGAAATCATGTTTCTCAATAAAAGAATATTAAAATTCATCATCAAATAAACTTTGACTCATGTAAGCCACTGGTTTTTCATTTCCTTGATCATCATTTTGTATGAGGACAACAGAAACTGCTTCCTTAGTGGTATTAGTATATATCGTGAATTCCTTCTCAAAATCTGGCTGCACCAAAACCAGTGTGGAACTGATTTATTTCTTAATCCCTTCAAAAGAATTTCTGACATCATCTGTCCAAGAAAAAAAATGATCTTGCTTAAGCATATTATGAATTGTTTTGACCATCACAGCAAAATATGGAACAAACCTACAGACAAAGTTAATAACCCCCATAAAATATTGAACCTCCTTCTTGGAAGTGGGAGCAGGAAGATTAAGGATAGCATCAATCCTTTTAGGATCAATGCTTATTCCTGAATCAAAGACAATGTGTCCAAGGAGCTTGCCCTCGGTAATGCCGAAAATGGACTTGGAAGGATTTAGAGAGATGACAAAGTTCCTACATCGCATGAGAACTTTTCTCAGATGTGTTGGACATAGTGTCATTGATGTCAACAGTCGATGTCTTTGATGTGATGATAAGATGAGATAAAAGCTCAGGAGGTTTAACGAAGATCAAAGATAAGAAGAGATTAGGTGGTGAATCTTAGAAGAATCGTTGGGGGATTAGTCAACGATCAGATCAATTCAAGACTGTTGATGCATAATCACCAGATCAATGACAGGGATAAATTGCGTAGAATGAAAGAAGAATTAAACTCCTTGTTGGTTGCAATCCCACAATCAATCTAGATCGTCAGGTATCATAAACTCAAATATTGACGACTGTGGTTGATCCAACAAATGATCAAATTAAGTCAGATTAAGTCATGGCCGTCGAATGTGAAATCGCCAAATCAACAACATGGATAGATTGTGGAGATCGTAATAAGTATTAAACATCGTGCTATTTCCAATCCCATAATTAGTCAGGACCGCCAGATCTTACAACTTCAAATATCGACAATTGTGGTTGACTCACCAACAATGCACAACTTCAAATTGCAGAGTTTGGGTGTCGAGTTAAATCACTCGCAAGTTGTGCTTCTACAATCATCATCGACCGTTAATCTACTTCGAAGAGTCCACATCGACCGTTAGATCAAATCAAGTGTAAGGATAGGTTAAGGGAGGTAAAATATCTGAGATCACAACTATGCAAACTTCTGTCAGCCGTCTGATCATTCTAAAGTGGAAGGACATAATAAGATAGAAGAAGGACCGTTGGATTTAAACCAAGGAAAAACTACATCATAGAAAAATCGAGTCATTGATCAAAGATATTGATTAGACAAACATTATTCACTTTGGGTCTAAAGTTGTGAGGAGGTTACGCGCCGAAAAGTTTGAGATTTGAAATTCCCGAAGCCCAGAGAGCCGAAGAGCCAAAATAAATTCTCGACCGCTAGATCATCTGAAGTAAGCCTCAACCGTTTGATTCAAGAGGACATGTGGCAGACCACGTTAGCAGACCATGCCAAAAAGGATGTGTGGGATATCTACGTCAGCATACCATGTCAGAAAGGACATGTGACAGACCACGTTGATAGTCCACGTAAGAAAGGACATGTGGCCCAGTCAAATAATGACAAGTGTCAAGTTAAAATCGACATTTTAGGTACGTGCAAATCAAGAATCAGAGTGACATGTGGTAGACACTTGGATAATGCCACGTCATCAAGTGACGTAAGCAAGTTACGTCACTCTGGGATTTTTACTTCAGGAGTTTCGCCACCAATAGATGCCCTACATCCTGAAGTCTCGAATGTCAAAGTCCCGAAGTGTACATGAGTCGTTTGATATGAAGATCACTTTGGGTGTATTCTCAACCGTTGATCATATTACAGTGGAAGGATAATGTAAGTAGAATATCCGAAGTCCCGAAATAAATGGTGGTCATCCATCTAAATGTTTGATTAAGTTCCAACCGTCAGATTAAAGTAGTAAAATGATATATGTAAGGATTGAATCTGATCATTGATTTAGTTCCGCGAAGTAAACGTGAACTGTCTAATCTATTCAACGAAATCTGTTGCGGGAGATTTGACATGTCTCAAGTCTTGAAGTTCTGAAGGGTGAAGTCCCGACAGTTGTCCATCATTGGGAGATTAAATCGTGACCATTGATTCTAATAAAGCGCTTCAACGCTCGTTTGGCCTAGCATTTGGTTACTTCCATTAGTCATATGGTATAAGAGATTTAAAAATCAAAACATAATACGTTGCTAAAGTTGATAAGCTCATGGTTTTGTGTTATCAGTCACATGTAATGGTTTGAAGGAAGCGCCTCAGCAGAACTCCGTTTTCTGCAATATTTGTAGAGATTAGGGATCGAGTTTAAAGGATGAAATTGATCCATATGTGATCAATTTATGAAAATCCTTCATAGTAGAAACGATGAAACAGTTATATAGTTTAGTTAAACGAAGATGTGTGACGGTTCAAACAAAAGGACACAATACATCTCAAACTCACACTGTTTTGAGGATTATATAAATGAGGAAGAGTTATGAGAAGAAAGTGTCTTTGCACTGTGAATCGGAAGATATATTAATCACAGAAGAAGAGAGAGATGCAGTAAAGACTTGATACAAAAGTTTTTCTAGATTCAAAAAATAAGGGTGGTTGGGTGGTGCAAGGGCAGGTTGGTGCCTGCAGAGGGAGTTGGTGCTTCCTTGTCAGTTGTAGCTGATTAAACAGGGAGTTGTTGCCTCCGACCAGTTGGTGCTAGTGAACAAGGGTGTGGGTGCATCCTGATCAGTTGGTGTTGATAAAAAATGAAGAATATATTCCTTCTATGTAACATGTAAAACAAATTTTGCAGTTAATAGAAAAGTGTTTTTGGTTTTCCCATTTGGGTTCCACCATAAATTATTGTCAATTTTTTTTTGCATAAATAAAAGAAAATTGATAAAATTATTGTGTCACTAATTCACTCCCCCCCTCTCAGTGACAGGATCTAATCATTCAATTGGTATTAGAGCAGGTCTGTTCACAAAAGGTTTAAATCACTTGAAGAAGAATATACATTAGAATGGATCAGCAGTTGGAAATGTCATAAAAAATCTCCTTATTTAATGGTGAAAACTATATCTTCTGGAGTGTTAGAATGAAAAGCTATCTAATTTCCATTGGACTGGAAGTATGGACATTAGTTGAAAAGGGATATGATGTTCCAAAAGCCACGCCCATAGAAGAAGAAGACATGAAAAAGTTTTGGGAACATGCAAAAGCCTTAAACACACTACAAGCTGGATTGAGTAAGAAAATTCTTGCTAAGGTACTAAACTATAATAATGTAAAACAACTCTGGGATAAATTGGAAACTATATATGTAGGAGATACCAAGTTAAGAGGGCCGAACTCCAGACTCTCAAAGTACAATATGAAATCCTAAAAATGAAAGATAAGAAAAATATCTCTGAGTACTTCAAAAGAGTTGATAATATTACTGATTCAATCATAGGATTAGGAGTAGAAGTATCAGACAATGATTTAGTTGAAATAATTCTAAGAACATCTAGATAAACTCACCATGGATGAATTGTATAGAATCCTCACAGCCTGTGAGTTAATATTAGGTCATGAGAATCACTCACAAGGAGAGATAGCCTTCAAGGTACTGAAGAAAACAAAGAATTAGAAGCAGAAACTTCAATCCAGCCATGATGAAGAATCTGATCTGAAAGAAGAAAATTTCATTAAAAAACTTCAAAAAGGATCGGGGAAGTACAAAGGCAAGTTGCCTTTCAAATGTTTTAATTGTGGCAAGGTTGGCCATTTTGCAGCCAAGTGTCCCTATCCCAAGGATGACCCTGAAGATGAAGAAAACAAAATCAAACAGTACAAGAAAAAGGAAAAACCCAACTACAAGAAAAAATTTACAAAGGGAAAAAGAAATTTTACTCAAAAGAAGAAAATAACAGTTCATCAGAGTCTAGTGACAATGATGATGATGAAGTTCTTTTTCTAGGTATTGAAGAGTCTAATGATATAGAATACATTAAATGTGAGAAAGAGTCAAAAGATGAAGCATAAGTTAATATGGAATAAGAACTTCTCAGTGCCTTGGATGAATTAAGAAAATACAAACCCAGATATAGATAGCTGAAAAGTTTTGTAGTTGAACAAAAGGAAAACCATGAACAGAAAGAAGAAGAGATGGAAAAACTCATGAGCAACCTTAAAAATCAAATCCTATAATCAAACAGGATCGAAGAAAGTATAGAAAAGTCTCTTAAAGAAAAGCAAATAACCTGTGAAAGAATGGAGGCAAAAATAGTTCACCTAAGAAAAGAACTGGATACAAAACTCATTCAAACAAGATATGAGAATAGCTCTAAAATATTGGATAATATTATTACCACAAAAAGGGATTCGGGTAATAAAAATGGAATAGGTTATTCTCAAGAAAAAAAATCCAAGTCAACTCAAAATCTTATGCATATTCTCTCCTCAGTACATTCAAGAAGAAAAATGAAGAGAAGACAAGAAAGGATCAGAACTCCATAGGACTGCTTCCATCGATCAAGAAGGAAGATAAGACAATACCAAATAAGTTCTATCAAAACAAGTATCCTCGCATTTTCTTTGGTTATTGCTTTGCATGCTCTAATTTTGGACACAAAGCTATGAATTGTAGAGCATATAGAAAGAAATTTTTTAGGGTTAAGAACTATAACCGTAAATATAACCAAGCAGTAAATCAAGTCAAAATAAGAAACTATAACTCCTTCACATCTCTATAAGAAGTGAACCTAGAATGATTCAGATGCCATAACTATGGACATAAGGCCAGTAATTGCAAATTAATGGAAGTCTTAGAACAACCAAGATTCATTAAAGAGCAAAAGAAGCATTGGAAAGAAAAAACACCAAAGAAGGAATGTCTTATTGCCTTAAAAGCCCAAGATAAAGAAGATATTTGGTATGTTGACAGTGGGTGCTCAAAACATATGACAGGAAACAAAGACAAGTTTTTGAACTTAAAGAAACAAAAAGGTAAAGTTACATTTGGTGACAATGCTTCAGGAAACATACTTGGGAAAGGCGCTGTGAGTTTGGGAAAAGACAAAGCCAAGAATGTGTTGCTTATTGAAAAACTGAAACCTAACCTATTAAGTGTCAGCCAAACCTGTGATCAGGGGCACTTTTGCATATTTGATTCCCAAAAATGTGAGATTAGGATAGAAGACACATGAAAACTGGTTGGTACTGCTCCTAGAACTCCCAAAAATGTGTATATACTAGATGCAAAACTGAATGAGGAATGTCATATGAATCTAGTAGATGAAAGTTGGATATGGCATAGAAGGTTGAGGCATATTAACTTTGACAATCTAGTGAAAGTCAACAATCTTGGTGTAGTAAGAAACTTGCCAAATATCATAAAGCCCTCAAATATTATGTGTAGACATTGTCAATTAGGGAAGAAAACTAGAATAAGGTTCAAAGAAAAAGAATACACAACCTCAAAACCTTTAGAGCTTGTTCACATTGACCTATGTGGACCTACAAGGACCAAGAGTTTGCAAGGAGAGTCTTACTTTATGTTGTTCATTGATGATTTTACTAGAATGGGTTGGATATGTTTTTTCAAAGAAAAATCAAAAGAACGCAACAAATTCAAAGCCTTTAAAACCCTTGTTGAAAATGAAAAGGAGACAAAAAATCAAATGTCTTAGATCAAACAATGGTGGTGAGTTCACCTCAAAAGAGTTTGATCTCTTTTATGAAACCCATGGAATAAAAAGACAATTCTCTGTTGCCAGAACACCTCAGCAAAACAGGATTGTTGAGAGAAAGAATAGAACAGTTCATGAGGTTGCAAGGACTATGTTCAATGAAGCAAAATTGTTTGATGGATATTGGAGGGAAGCTGTAAGCACAATAATATACATATTGAATATAGGTCAGCTCAGGGTTAATAGTGATAAGACTCCTTATGAACTATGGTTTGGAAGATCTCCATCGATAAAATACTTCAAGGTCTTTGGAAGTAAATGCTACATCAAAAGACTTGATGAGAATATTGGAAAATTTGATGCTAGATTTGATGAAGGTATTTTTATTGGATATGATTCTAACAAGAAAGCATACAGATGCTACAATCTTAGATCACATAAGATTGTTGAGAGTGCAGATGACAAGGTGGATGACCTAAAAACGTTAAGAATCAAAAATCAAGAGACTATACTTGAAAGTGAAGATGAAGATGATGATGAGATAATTGGCACACAAGTAGAAGAAGTAGAAGAGAATAAAGAAAGGGAAGATGGTGATATGCATACGAATGAAGATGAAGAAGATATTCAAGAAGAGATAAGAGAGGAATTCCCAAAAAGAGACACAAAGACACCCTCAAGAATGACTCAAAAGAATCATCCTGAAGAGCTGATTATTGGAGATATGAATGATGGAGTGCACACAAGAAGACAACTATTGTATCAAATAGAAATAACATTGTTGTCACATATTGAGCCCAACTCAATCAAATATGCATGTAAAGATGAGAATTGGGTTAAAGCTATGAATGAAGAATTGGACCAAATTGAAAAAAATCAAACTTGGGAACTAGTTCCAAGACCAAAAAACAAAAATGTCATTGGAACTAAATGGGTGTATAAAAACAAAATGAATGAGAATGGGCAAGTAATCAGGAACAAATCCAGATTGGTATGTAAAGGGTATGTTCAGGTTGAAGGAGTAGACTATGAAAAAACCTTTGCACCCATGGCTAGATTAGAGGCAATTAGGATGTTCCTATCTTTCTCCAACTACAGAAAATTTAAAGTGTACCAAATGGATGTCAAGACAACATTTCTCAATGGAAACCTAGAAGAGGAAGTCTATATTGAGCAACCAGAAGGATTCAAATTAACTAAAAAAGGAGACTATGTCTGTAAATTAAAGAAAGCACTCTATGGTATGTTAAAGATATGCTTAAGAGATTCCAGTTAGAGGATTGCAAACCTGTTAGTACACCTATGACAGTTGGGTGAAAACTAAACAAGGAAGATGAGTCTAAAGTTGTAGATCCAAAACACTAGAGATCAATGACTGGGAGTTTACTCTATGTAACAACTTCCAGACTTGATGTCAAGCAAGCAGTTGGGATGGTGGCTAGATTCCAAGCAACGCCAAAGGAGAGCCATGTTCAAGCTGTAAAAAGAATCTTTAGGTATTTGAAAGGAACCATAAATCTTGGTTTGTGGTACCCTAGCAAGGATTCATTCACTTTAAAATCCTATTAAGACGCAGATTGGGCAAGTAGTGTAGATGACAAAAAAAGTACAAGTGGAGGAGAATTATTTTTGGGAGAATCATTGGTAGCTTGGATAAGCAAGAAACAATCCTCAATTTCATTATCTAGCACTAAAGCTGAGTATATTGTAGCAGCAGAATGTTGCACACAAGTTGAATGGATTAAACAAACCTTACAAGACATCAACATAGTATTTGAAGAACCTACTACTATCCAATGTGATAAAACAAGAGCGATAAGTCTCTCCAAGAACCCTGTTCAACACTCAAAATCAAAATACATTCCAATAAAATACCACTATCTAAGAGATCAAGCTGGAAATAAGAACATTAAATTGGAATATGTTCCAACACAAGAACAGGTGGCAGATATTTTCACAAAACCCTTAAGAAGAGATGTATTTGAATATCTCAGGAAAAAATTGGGAGTAATCCTTCTTCCAACCTAAATCTCTCAAGAAAAAGATGCATTAGTTGGCACCTATTTAGGGGTAGACATCAATCAATGTCAGAAGGAGTCATTCAGTTATGACAAGAAAAGTGTGATTGTAGGAGGAGTTACCAATGGTCAAAGACTCTGATCAAGAGTATTTAGATGGACATATCATGGGAGAAGAAACCCTTTTCCATTGATGTCAAAGGGGGAGAGTAACTTCAGAGGAGAGAAGCAACATCATAGGGGAAGCTTGTGTATGAAGTTTGTGAGTTGCCATCAATGACAAAGGGGGAGATTGTTGGACATAGTGGCATTGATGGATTGTCATTGATGTCAACAGTCGATGTCTTTGATGTGATGATAAGTTGAGATAAAAACTCAGGAGGGTTAATGAAGATCAAATCTCAAAAGAGATTGCGCGATGAATCTTATAAGAATCACTGGGGGATTAGTCAATGATCAGATCAATTCAAAACCGTTGATGTGCAATCGCCAGATCAACAACAGGGATGAATTATGGAGAGAGAAAGAAGAATTAAACGACTTGCTGGTTACAATCCCGCAATCGATCTAGATCGTCAGATATCATAAACTGAAATATCGACGATTGTGGTTGATCCAACAAACGATCAGATTAAGTCGTGACTGTCGGATGCGCAATCGTTAGATCAACGACATGGATAGATTGTGGAGATCATAATAAGTATTAAACATCGTTCTATTTCCAATCCCGCAATTAGTCAGGACTGTCAGATCTTATAGCTTCAAATATCGATGATTGTGGTTGGCTCACCAACAACACACAACTTCAAATTGTGGAGTTTGGGTGTCGAGTTAAATCACTCGCAAGTTGTGGTTTCGTAATCATTGTCGACCCTTAATTTGATTCAAAGAGTCCACATCAACCGTTAGATCAAATCAAGTGGAAGGATAGGTTAAGTGAGGTAAAAGATCTGAGATCACAATTATGTGAACTTTCATCAGCCGTCAGATCATTCTAAAGTGGAAGGACAGGATAAATTAGAATAAGGACCATTGGATTTAAACATTGAGTTGTTGATCAAAGATCTTGATCAGACGAACATCATTCACTTCGGGTCTAAAGTTGTGAGGAGGTTACGCTCTGGAAATTTTGAGATTTGAAATTTCCGAAGCCCGGAGAGCTGGAGAGCTGAAATAAATTCTCGACTGTCGGATCATCCAAAGTAAGCCTCAACCATTTGATTCAAGAGGACATGTGGCAGACCACATCAACAGACTATGCCAGCAAGGACGTGTGGGAGATCTACATCAACAGACCACGTCAACAAGGACATGTGACAGACCATGTAAGCAAGGACACGTGGCACAATCAGATAATGACAAGTGTCAAGTTAAAATTAGAATTTCAGGTACGTGCAAATCAAGAATCAGAGTGACACATGGCAGACACTCGGCTCATGCCATGTCATCAAGTGACATAAGCAAGTTACATCACTCCGAGAGTTTTACTTTGGGAGTTTCACCACCAACAAATGCCCTAAGTCCCGAAGTCCCGAATGCTGAAGTCCCAAAGTGGACATGAGTCATCTGATCTGAAGATCACTTTAGGTGTATTCTCAACCATTGATCATATTACAGTGGAAGGATAGTGTAAGTAGAATAGCCGAAGTCTCGGAGTAAATGGTGGCCATCCATCTAAATGCTTGATTAATTCCCAACCATCAGATTAAAGCAGTAAAACGATATATGTAAGGATCAAATCTGACCATTGATCTAGTTCCACAAAGTAAACGTGATCCGTCTGATCTATTTGGTGAAATATACTGCGGGAGATTTGACATGTTGCAAGTCCCGAAGTTATGAAGGGCAAAGTCTTGAAGTTCTGAAGGGTGAATTCCCGAAGTCCCGACAGTCGTCCATCATCGGGAGATTAAATTGTGACCGTTGATTCTAATAAAGCGCTCAAGCACTCATTTGGCCTAGCATCTTCTTACCGCCATTGGTCATATGGTATAAGAGATTTAAAAAGAAAAACATAATACGTCACTAAAGTTGATAAGCCCGTGATTTTTTGTTATCAGTCACATGTAATGGTTTGAAGGAAGCACCTCAGCATAACTCCATTTTCTGCAATATTTGCAGAGATTAGGGATCGAGTTTAAAGGATGAAATTGATCCATATGTGATCAATTTATGAAAATCCTTCATGGTAGAAATGATGAAATAGTGATTATAGTTTAGTTAAACATAGAGGTGTGATGGTCCAAACAAAAGGAAACAGTGCATCTCAAACTCACATTGTTTTGAGGATTATATAAACAAGGAAGAGTTGTGAGAAGAAAGTGTCTCTACAGTGTGAATCAGAAGATATAGTAATCACAGAAGCAGAGAGAGATGCAGTGAAGACTTGATACATAAGTTTTTCTAGATTCAAAAAATAAGGGTGGTTGGGTGGTGCAAGGGCAGGTTGGTGCCTGCAGAGGGAGTTGGTGCTTCCTTGTCAGTTGTAGCTAACTAAACAGGGGGCCATTGCCTCCTATTAGTTGGTGATGGTGTACAAGGGTGTGGGTACATCTTGATTAGTTGGTGCTAATCGAAAAGGAAGAATATCTTCCTTCTATGTAACATGTAAAACAAATTTTGCAGTTAATAGAAAAGCGTTTGTGGTTTTTCCCATTTGCGTTCCACGATAAAATATTGTGTCAAAATTTTGTTTGCATAAATAAAAGAAAATTGATAAAATTATTGTGTCATTGATTCACTCCCCCCCCCCTTCTCAGTGGCAGGATCTGATCCTTCAAGATGACCAAAATGATCCAATCGGATTTTAGAGTATACATTTAAGTCATCAAGGTAGATCTGAATGATCTTACCGATCAAATCGTCAAAAGCTATTTGCATAGATCTTTGAAAGGTGGCTCCTACATTAGATAAGACAAACGACATACGTTCATAAGCAAAGGAACCCCAACGAGTAATAAAGGTGGTTTTATATTTATCTTCCCTTTTTAACTTGATTTGATTGTAACCAGAAAAATCGTCAAGTAAGGACATCATTTGTGACCCTACAACTTACTGCAAAATCATTTCCATGTTAGGGAAAGGGAAGTGATCTTTTATACTAGCTCGATTTAATGCGTGGAAATCAACGCATAATCTGATCTGACTAGTTGTTTTATGAATAGGAACCAAATTTGAAACCCATTCGGAATACTTGACCGGAAAGATGATTCAAGCCTTTAAGATTTTTTCCAACTCCTCTTGAATAGTTTCTTCTAGTGCAGGGTTTGTTATCCCCACTTTTAGGGATAACTAGGAGATTATATCTTGAGGCCCACAGGTCCTAGACATGGAGTACCGAGAGCCAGATCGACTTAGGCATGGCCCTGAAGGGCCCATCTTTTCTCCCTTTTAGGGCCTCTACTTTTCCAGCAACAACAATATCCATCACCATTGGCTTGGACTTGTGTCAGACATGGTTCTTGCTCCATGAGGTAATGAGTCTAGGTATCATGGTATGTGTCACTTTGATCCTCAAAACCTTTGAATATGTTCATTTAATTCCTTTTATTTCTAACGAATGTTTGGATATTATACTTTTCTACTTGACCATGTCTGGGGGGAATGACAGGATGCCCTAGCAAGCCTATGCCTGTAGGTTTTGGTTTGCCACTAGGGGGATTTCTGAAAATTCACCATCCACTCCCTTCATATTACCACCTTTTCATCTTGCTTCTTGCTCATCTACCCCATTTCACTTGTCTGGGCATTGGGCTGGCCAATCATTTAAGGGTTTCACCTTGCCTTGTGGGAAGAAGGGGATAAAGGCCCAGAAGGTAAAAACAAGCTCGCAAAAGGTAAAATCCTAAAAATAAAACCTCGAGATGCTTCGCCCAGGGATCCCTAAGAAATCAGTAAAAGGCTTCTCCACAAGAAACAAGAGGGACCCATAAAAATAATAAAACAAGACCTAGTCTGAGGATAGGGGGTCTCATCATGAGCCAGCCTATTAGGTCCATGGGTACCTAGCAGTATGACACTACTAGCAGCTAGTTACCACACCAGGGTAGTGACTCTTGGTTGGATGGCCAAGACAAAGGGGGTCTCATCACGAGCTAGCATTCTCATTTCTGTGAAAGTACTTGTGGGTAACGCTGTCACCACTAGTCACCACGCCAGGGCAATGTCCCCTCATTATATTCTTGAAGAAAAAGAAATAAGAATAAAGAATAAAAGGCATGAATGGGCTTGGAAACAATTGCATCCAGGACAGGTGAATCTTGCCTTCTACAAAGGCACCCACAGGTAAAGCTTTGCATTCCCTTGCTTTCACTATGCCCATTTTCAGGACATCCCTTATCCACATCACCCACTTACATGGATTAGATTTAGTCTTTTCTGGGAACTTTCATTTTCTAGTGGTAACTATCCCATTAGGACGCCCTGTCACTTTCCCTAGACTTGTATTGCAGAGTTGTATAATGTCTTTGAGCTTTTAACTGGGGTAATAGGGGTTTTATGCACATGTCTAATAATATTGATGATGAGATGTGATTGTCATTGCTATGATCCCATGGAGGCCGTAGCTGTTGATGTGCAAGATCATGCCCAACGGACAGATCCCATGTTGGACAGGTACACATGGGGAGATGATCAGTTCAGACCTCCATGGGGATGAAGATCCCACCAGATGGATGTTGAGACCCTAGTAGGGGGCACAAACAGGACAAAGGGGTTTTCACCAAAGAGAAGAACAACTTCTTGCAGAGGCACCCTGACAGATCTTGACCTAGGAGGATTGTGCCCTTTTCAGAGGAACGTTGGCCTTGGAAGGCCTAGGATGTCATCCAGGAGGTTCATGATGTCATCCTTTCTTCATGAGAGTTTTTCTTTGAAGTGAGATAGAGCCTTGCCTTAGCAACACTCTATTCTTCCTCTTCCATGCTAGTCGTTTTCTTATTGAAGCTAAGAAGGAGAGAACGCATCAAGGCCTAGTTCCCCTACACCTTGGTGAGTCGATTTTCCCTAGGGTTTGCTTGGTAAAGAATTTCCATAGCAACACGTTACCTGCAAAACCTCTTGTCTTAGTCTTTTGAAATCTTTTGAGCTAGTTGTTTTGCCATTGAGCTAAGGAAGGAGGAGAGATCACTGAGGCCTAGTTCCCCTACACCAAAGTGAGCCTCTCTCCCCTAGGGTTTCATCCTTGAGGCCTTTCCATAGCAACACCTCAAGGTTTAACCCTCTCATCCTTAGTCCTACTATTATCTTTTGATCCTTCAACTTACATCCTCCTTTTGACTCCATTTACCCTAGAAATGCGATCTAAGGCCTAGTGTGGGAGTACTTTGATCAAAACAACTTCAAATACTTTGAAAAAAACCCTAACTATTCTAACCCTAGCCTAAGACTAACCCTACTAACTAATTGTTGTCGTCATCTTTTTGCTATTAACATCATTGTGCAGCTAATGTTTTACTTGTGAGCAATTGAATGGTTGTTTGAGGCATTATCTAAATGAAGTGTTGATTGTTACATTTAATGCCACGTTCCTTTAGCATGTATTTAAGAAGTGATATTGTACATTGTTGCTATCATATAAACATTGACTTCATCAATATTTATTGTTCAATTGCTTATATATCAGATATTCATTGATTATATGAAGTACTAGCCAAGCGAGTAAGCTTGCATATATATACCTCTTGTTGCTTTGTCTCGGGCAGGTACATCTCTTTTTTTGGATTATACTTCTCTTTATTGGCTGGTTAGCCGGACTATCTGCTTGGTGGTGACTTGTGAGGGGAAAATTATCTTTTAGATTTTAACCCTTTTTTCCTTCTCAAAACACCAGGTCACCGAGGACGTCTCCCTTGGGCCTTACCTCCATAAATAGAAAGAACCTTCCCATCAAGGTGACAGTGGGTGGATTGGTTCAGTTATGCCAGTTCAACCTCTTTTCATCCATCTATTAGCCTAACTACAAACTGTGCGATAATATTTTGGCGTCGCTTCCGGGGAACACTGAGTCAATTCTCCTCAAGATGACACTTTTCGGTAAGCCTTGCCTCTAGAGCCTTTATGTTACAAGCTTACCTGGCGACTCCACTTAGGGTGTTTTCCCTTATCTTCTGATAGTTTCAAGAAAATTATCTGGTGACTTCATTGATGACGAAGCCAACTATGACTTCACAATGGGACCTGGAAAATTTCAAACCCTTGGACATGAGTAAAATCTTGGGATACCCTCGACGAATGCCCCTGAAGTATGAAAAGTGGCTCCCTAGATTGACTGGCAGTGATGGGGAACGAGCCCACTATCACATGAGTGATTTTTGGGCTTTCTTTCAACTAAATCCTGTTAGTGACAATGCTGAGGATTTAGTGATGAAACTTTTTTCTGCCACTCTTCACGGGAAGGCTAGAAATTGGTATGATAATCTTCCCGTAGCTAGCATCACATCTATGGACCAGTTAGAAGAAGTTTTTCTCAAAAAATGGGGTATGAAATTGGAAGATATCCAAACATTGCTAAAATGTTAAGGTCCTAACCCGCACATAGGTAGATCAATGTATTCGGATGTAATAAAGGTCAATATTAATAAGACCTTTCAATAAAATAGAATAAGGCGGATGTAAGAAGACCTAATAGAAGCTTCCGCTTCTAGAAGGATC
>ML776959.1:2491118-2518009 GCA_009831015.1 Picea engelmannii
GCGGATGTAAGAAGACCTAATAGAAGCTTCCGCTTCTAGAAGGATCTTCCTCTAGATGCTTCTTTTTAGTATAAATAGGAGTCGAGGGTATGAGAACCCTAGCTTGGAGATTATTGTAACAGAGTGCTGCTCGATTGGAGGTTTCCCCCTCAAAGAGGCCTGTGAACATTGCTATTTGATTCAAGTGTTATTTCTGTTGCTATTTCGTATATCATTTCTGTGTATTGTGAAGATTATGCTGGATATTTTACTGTTATTCTGTTATTTATAGCATTTCGTTTCTGTTCTGCATATTTTATATATCTGGTATCTTGCATAAAAAGTCTCCAATACGCAAAACAAGTTGAAAATGAGACTGTCTGGAGCTTCCGGAATAGATTTGAGAGTTTGTTGTATCATCTTCCTAGAGACCATTATCCTGAGGATAAGGACCTCGTGTATCTCTTTACCAATGCACTTTTGGTGCATTTAGGGTTTCTCCTAAGTAAAAAGAATCCAAAGACACTCCATGAAGCTGGTAACATGGCCTTACAAACCGAGGAAAATATCTATTTTTCCAAAACAAAACACGTTTTCTCCCTAGGAAACAAAATCAATGATCATGAAGATACCTCAGACACTCTCAATTTGAAAAAACTAGTTTCCCCTGAAACTTTTACTACTGATTTCCAAGAAGAAGGGTAACAGGTTATCGACCAACAAAATACTAAGGGGAAAACTCTTGATGAAGTTTTCCAAGAGCAAGGGATCGTTGAAAACATAGTTGAGGAGATGGAACCAGAACAAGATGATGAAGTGTCAAAGTGCCCTCCTCCTGATGAAGCGATCCACAAGCCTTTTCCACCTGCACAACAACAAGACGATGAGGTTAGTTTCCTTCCTTTTCAGGATTTTGATGACACCTTGTTCCATGATTCAAAGAGTGAAGGAGGAATGGAATCCCCGAAAGAAGTAGATCTGCTTACTATACAATTGAAAAAGAAGGGGTAGTTCATGAGGATGAAACAATGACGCATGTTGAAGACACCCAATTCCTCAGAGCTCCTGCATAAGAAGAAAAATTAAGTTACCCTCCTCTCCAAGATTTTGATAATTGTCTACTTTATGATTTGTGAAAAGGAGAGGAGATAGGTGAGCCTTCGAATGTTTTGAATCCTCCATCTTATAATACTGATACTAAAATAGTTGATATTGATGAGTTCATACATGTTGGAAGATGTAAATGGGATATAGTTGGTTTTGATGTGGACCCCATTTACGAAAT
This sequence comes from Picea engelmannii, assembly GCA_009831015.1. Taxonomy (NCBI): domain Eukaryota; kingdom Viridiplantae; phylum Streptophyta; class Pinopsida; order Pinales; family Pinaceae; genus Picea; species Picea engelmannii. The sequence goes on from ML776959.1 coordinate 2,492,383, forward strand.
TGAGAGTCATTCCCAACTGTTGCCTTCACAGTTATCACAACAATTCACTTTTGATTTTGACCAATGTCAACAAGGGGATGATTTGTTTACCGATGCTCCCCAAACACCCAAGGTTGACCTAGTACCTTGTTTTCCTAATGATTTTCGGTCTTACCTTGAGGGTTTTGATGAACACTCCTCTGAGCACTTGGATTCATTATATGAAGAGGATTATCAGCCACCGTTGTGCTTAGGTTTTTATAGGAGTAAGAACATTTTTTTCCTAAAGAAGGATCCTCATGACATCTTTCTCCATCCACCTCTGATTACTTTACCTTGTGGTGTCATTAAAGGTGTAGTTGGGAGTTATATTTTTTGTATTGAGTTTCCTTTGAAGCAAACCCTAGGGTCCAAGGGTTGGTTGAGTACTTCAAGAATAGGTTTATCATCCTGGTTTCTCAACTTTCCCTTAAGAGTTTGTCGGTCATCTACTAGATCCATGTCGATCCCTTCCTTAACTTCAGAGCCTGAAAACATCATAGGTAGTCGGTTTGCAGACCTTTTGAGTCAATGCTCTGAATCTTTGAATTTCCACAATCCATTCCTGAAGTGGATTGAGTACTCTCCTCAAAGATTGACTTGGCATGATTTTATCCCTCCCACCCGCCTCCATGAGTTAGACTTTGTGATTTTCGATGATAAAATATATATTCTAACCCATGTCATTTTTGTTCTCGACTTATCACTATTTTGGTTTATGATGAAGCACAAAAGCAGGTATTGTGGGACATTGTTGGATCAATTTCACTGGTCATTTGACTACACCTGAAATCCACCCAGCAGGTAAGTACAGGTAAGTAGGTAGGAATTTTTGCATTCATTGTACTATACTATCTGCATTGCATGTTAGAATAGTTTGCTTTCACATTCACACTTTTGATTGCTTTATTTCATTTATATATATGTATATATATGCTGGGGTGGTATCACCACACCAAGTGGTTACTGATGTTTGCTATTGAGATCAAGCAGGTTGCAGGTTATGCCAGAGATGTTGAGGTTCTCATGCACTCTACTGTGAGCACGTCCCCGAGTTGGAGCCAAATGTTATCCCCACTTTTAGGGATAACTAGGAGATTATGTCTCGAGGCCCATGGGTCCTAGAAATGGAGTGCCAAGAGCCAGATCAACTTAGGCATGGCCCTGGAGGGCCCATATTTTCTCCCTTTCAATGCCTCTACTTTGCCAGCAGTAGTAGCATCCATCACCATCAGCTTGGTCTTGTGTCAGATATGGTTCTTGCTCCATGAGTTAATGAGTCCGGGTATCATGGTATGTTTCACTATGATCCTCAAAACCTTTGAATATGTGAATTTAATCCTTTTATTTCTAACGAATGCTTGGATATTATACTTGTCCACTTGACCATGTATGGGGGGAATGACAGGATGCCATAGCAAGACTGTGCCTATAGGTTTTGGTTTTCCACTGGGGGAATTTCTGAAAAGTCGTTGTCCACTCCCTTCATATTACCACCTTTTCATCTTGCTTCCTACTCATCTACCCCATTTCCCCTATCCGGGCATTGGGTTGGCCAATCATTTAAGGGTTGCACCTTGCCTTGTGGAAAGAAGGGGCTAAAGGCCAATAAGGTAAAAGCAAGCTGGAAAAAGATAAAAGCCTAAAAATAAAACCTCGAGATGCTTCGCCCAGGGATCCACAAGAAAGTAGTAAAAGGATTCTCAGCAAGAAACAAGAGGGACCCATAAAAATAATAAAACAAGACCTAGTCTGAGGATAGGGGGTCTCATCATGAGCCAGCCTATTAGGTCCATGGGTACCTAGCAGTATGACACTACTAGAAGCTGGTAAACATGCCAGGGTAGTGGCTCTTGGTTGGATGGCCAAGAGAAAGGGGGTCTCATCATGAGCCAGCCTTCTAATTTCTGTGAAAGTACTTGTGGGTAATGTTGTCACCATTGGTCACCACACCAAGGAAGTGTCCCCTTATTAGCTTCTTGAAGAAAAAGAAATAAGAATAAAGAATAAAATGCATGAATGGGCTTGGAAACAATTTCATCCAGGACAGGTGCAACTCATCTTCTACAAAGGCATCCACAGGTAAAGCTTTGCATTCCCCTGCTTTCACTGCCCCCATTGTCAGGACATCCCTTATCTATATCACCCACTTGCATGGCTTAGATTTAGTCTTTTCCAGAAACTTTCCTTTTCTAGTGGACACTAGTCCAATAGGACACCCTGTCACTTTCCCCAGACTTGTATAATGTCTTTGAGATTATAACTAGGGTAATAGGGGTTTTATGCACATGTCTAATAATATTGATGATGAGATGTGATTGACATTGCTATGATCCCTGTGACTTAGTTGTTGATGTGCAGGATCATGCCCGATGAACAGGTACCATGTTGGACAAGTACACATGGGGAGATGATCAGTTCAAACCTCCATGGGGCTGAAGATACCACCAGATGGGTGTTGAGACCCCAACAGGGGGCACAAACAAGACAGAGGGGTTTGCACCAGAGAGAAGAATGACTTCTTGCAGAGGCACCCTGGCAGAGCTTGACCTAGGGGGATTGTGCCCTTTTCAGTGGAACGTTGGCCTTGGAAGGCCTAGGACGTCACTCAAGAGGTTCATGACGTCATCCTTTCTTCATGAACATTTTGGCATATGGACAGGGCAATTTGGCACGTGTGGCATCTTGGAGAAGCCCAAGGAGGGCTAACGTTTTGCTTCAAGAGCCTGCATATGCCCTCAAAGGGGATAACGTCACCCTATAAAGGGGGTGACGTCCTTCTATTGCTTGATTAAGGTTTTAATTTAAACATTTAATGTAAAACAATATGATTTTAGTAGTTTGGCCTTGTTGACCTTTTCAATACCTTAAAAGTAAAATTAGGTCATTGTATTGTATAAATTGAGGGTTTTTACCTTCATTTTTTCATGATCTTTCACTCACTCATTAGTGAGGTCTAAAATTTGCACTAGAATTGGATTTCTTGGCTGAAATTGTTAGGCGCACTTATTGAAGGAAGTCTTTTATTGGCATTTTTGTCATTTATCTTGGTGGATGGTGTTACAACTAGGGTTTGCTACTTGATTTCTTGGTTAAATGTAAGTGAATTTCTGCAAAACTTCTTAATTGAATGGTTGTAGTATTGTTTTTCTTGCATTTCTTGTTACAATTTGTTGAATAAAACCTAGGTGACAAGCACACATTGTAGGTCCTTGTCTCATGTCCCCGTCAAGGTTTTAAGCCATTTTTCTTTGAAGTGAGATAGAGCCTTGCCTTAGCAACACTCTATTCTTACTCTTCCATGCTAGTCGTTTTCTTATTGAAGCTAAGAAGGAGAGAATGCATCAAGGCCTAGTTCCCCTACACCTTGGTGAGTCGATTTTCCCTAGGGTTTTCCTAGTAAAGCCTTGCCATAGCAACACGTTACTTGCAAAGCCTCTTGTCTTAGTCTTTTGCAATCTTTTGAGCTAGTCGTTTTGCCATTGAGCTAAGGAAGGAGGAGAGAGCACTAAGGCCTAGTTCCCCTACACCAAAGTGAGCCTCTCTCCCCTAGGTTTTCATCCCTGAGGCCTTGCCATAGAAACACCTCAAGGTTTAACCCTCCCTTCCTTAGTCATACTATTATCTTTTGATCCTTCAACTTGCGTCCTCCTTTTGACTCCATTTACCCTAGGAATGCATTGATATAAGGCCTAGTGTGTGAGTACTTTGATCAAAACAACTTCAAATACTTTGAACAAAACCCTAACTATTCTAACCCTAACCTAAGACTAACCCTACTAACTAATTGATGCCATCCTCTTTTTTCTATTAACATCATTGTGCAGCTAACACTTTACTTGTGATCAATTGAATGGTTGTTTGAGGAATTATCTAAATGAAGTGTTGATTGTTACATTTAATGCCACGTTCCTTTAGCATTTATTGAAGAAGTGATATTGTACATCGTTGCTATCATATAAACATTGATTCAATTGCTTAGATATCAGATAGTCACTGATTATATGAAGTACTAACTAAGCGAGTAAGATTGCATATATATATATATATCTATTGTTGCTTTGTCTCAGGAAGGTACATCTCTTTTTTTGGGTTATACTTCTCTTTATTGGCTTGTTAGTTGAACTATCTGCTCGGTGGTGACTTGTGAGGGGGAAATTATCTTTTAGCTTTTAACCCTTTTTTTCCTTCTCAAAACCCCAGGTTACCGGGGACGTCTCCCCTAGGCCTTACCTCCCTAAATAGAAAGAACCTTCCCATCAAGGTGACAGTGGGTGGGATTGGTTCAGTTATGCCAATTTGACCTATTTTCATCCATCTATTAACCTAACTACAAACTGTGCGATAACAGGGTTAATAGGTCTTTGTTTTTTCCTAACTGGTTTTATGCCTTCCTTAATGGGGATGGAATGTTGTATAAGACCAGGATCAAAACCATGAAGATCCTCATAAGACCAAGAAAAAACATATTGAAATTCACCAAGTAGCTTGGAAAACTTCATTTTCTCTTCATCTGAACATTTTGCACCTATTTTAACATTCTCTAGAGCCTCGGGTGTCCCAATGTTCAAGGAGATGATTTCACCCACCTTATTTTTCGACTCCTCATCTTTCTGTTTCTCCTTGTTGCCTACATCACTCAAAGAAAATGAACTCTCTAGAGGGGTCAAGCCTTTAGGAATCTTGTTATTTTCTATGGATATAATCCTTAGGCTTAACCGGTTCATTTTGAATGAAAGCACAAATGCTCTCATCATTAGGGAAAACCTGTCAAGATTCTATATTTTCAAGGATGTGTGGACGATATAAAGATTGAAAGGTACAATCAGGTCTATGTGGTAGAAATTTTTGATTAGGAGAGGTTGCAAAAACAACTAACCGATCAACCATTGATTTTAACTCTCTCTTAACATGAGTGATGTTGAAAGATACAAGGTTCGAGATAAGCGCCCAAACAATTTGGGTGTATCATTTCATCAACTTGTTGCTAGGAGAGTAAATTTTACGTACAAGGTTCACAACAAGGTCGGAATCCCCAAAAACTGAAAGGTGACCAAATCCAAGATTATACACGTTCTCAATGCCTTATAATAAAGCTTCGAATTCAGTGGCATTATTAGTGCAAGCAAACTCCAACCCGTAAGAAAAATTGTGGATTTTTCCTACAAGGGAAATCAAGATAATTCCAGCACTGTTACCTTCATTAGAGCATGAACCATCAAAGTGCATGTGCCACATACCATCATCTAAATCAATTTGTTCCAAGGGAATGTTATCCTCCTCAGCAAAGATGGAATACACTCCAAGGTCTTCTTTGATATAGTTTACATTAGGCTGTGGGACACTCTCTATGTAAGGTGATATCCTTCCCTCTTTAAGGACTATAACATTTTTACCGTTACGGGGAATGGATAAATGTGTTCCTTCGAGTGAGAGGTATCCACCTGTTAAGGATTTCCAATCTCTTCCCAAGATGATTGAGTAATTTCTTACTGGCATATCAATTACCTGAATACTAAGGGTTGTCCTTATTTCAGGGTGTGCGCACAAAACTAAGGTTACATCTTTAATCTCACCTATGGTTGTTTGTTGTAGGCTATTATAGGAGAGCATGCTTCTAGCATTTTCATTTGTACAAGACAAGTCTAGCTCTTCCATAATAATCATATACATCACACTTGGGCCCGAACCGCCATCAATAAGGCAATAATGGGCGATCTTATCCATAATATTTATAGAAATGTAAAAAGGGGGATTTTTTACAGGGTATCTAAAGTTATGTACACCTACTTTATTTACAGACGAATCCTCTTCGTTCACCTCTTCAGAGGTATTGGCTACAACATAAGCTTTTCCTTCCATGAATTGTTTCAGATGCATCTGTTGTTCAGGGACGACAACCATGTCCAAAAGGGTGGCATCTGCTTTGATGTTGGCCAATTGATTCAAGATATTGTACTTGGAAGAGGGGAGAGGAGGAGTTGTTCCTTGATTGTCAGGAACCTTATGAACTTGAACAATAGAAGTGGGTGAGGATGAGTTTGGCCTAGAAGAATTGCAGAGAGGATCAAATTTTCCCTTGGGAGCATAGGCTTTGTTCCTAGTGTTGATGATCATGACATCTTCTGGCTCTGTGAAATCTAGGAGAGAGATAGTAATTTTTGGTCTTTTACCAAAGATCTTATCTCTAGCACTCTTCCTTACCTCACATGTGGCTTCCTCACAGAAGTTACACCAACTTTAGGGAAAGATGACTTTAGGCTGAAAATTATTTTCAATCGGGTTTTTAAAGGGGGGTGCAGAAGAGGATGAAGCTCTAGGGGTGAGAGGTGAGACAGTCCCTTTTTGCTCTAATGCTATCATATGATTATTCATGTCTTGTACTAGTTGTAAGAGGGTGAACATGTTTGTCTGTTTAACCGATTCTCCCTGAGGAAGATCTGTTCTTTCAAGATGTTCTTCATACTCTAAACAAGTATGCAGAGAGGAACCAAGATTATCAATGGATTTTTTCTCAAGCCTATGATGGTAGGGGGAAGGTAATGCATGAAAGCGGCTTGGTTCTAAGGTCGAATGAGTTCATGGATCTGATTATATAACTTAGTGAAACACAAGTTGAAGGACTTGATGGTTTCACCATCCTTATATGAAATATTATTGTATTCTCGTAACTTCTCAACTAGGCTTTTAGATTTCCCATAAGTGGATATGAACGAGTAGATTAACTCCTCCCAAGTAGACAAAATATTAGGAGGAAGGTCAAAGAAATCGGCCACATCCTTTCCCTCCAAGGAATTGATGAATAAGTGCATGCAAGTATCATTGTCATTGGCTCCTATGTTGTGAAAAGCATTAGAAAATGCCACCAGGTGTTCATTTGTAGTGACAATGTTATTTCCCAAAAACCTAGGGAGATGCTCTTTAAATTTAGGAAGTGGAGGAGTAGAAGGTGCTAGGTTAAGAGGAGAGGACACATGCCATGGTGTGGTTGTGGCGTCTTCTTCAAAATGAAAAAGCCCATACTTTTTAATGACTTTGGTGGGGTTTGTGGTAGATTGGAAAGGGATATGGTGGCTATATAAGCCACCAATCATTGACGAAGATGAAGACTGAGAAGAGGAAGCACTTCCTGTGCCACCAGAGCCACCACTAGATTCCATGTTGTGGATGATAGATGAGGGAAATAAATACGAACTGGATGAATCAGACAAAGTTCTCCTTAGAGCACTTTGTTTGGTAGATAACACAATGTTCATTCTTCCTATTTCAGCAATAGGATTAATTTCAGGTGATAAGCCTATTCTTCTTATAGAAACACAAGAGTCTAATGACATGAAAGAAAGGCCAAAACTAAAGAAACAAGAAGGTTACTGTTGATTTCTAGGTTGTCTATGTCTCTCTTCCAATTGTTCTTGAGCACTAATATCTTGTTCAATTGTTGCCCATGAATGATTAAGCTCAACACGAGTATTGGAAGTGTTTAAAATGGTGTTAAACAAGTTCAAAGCAATGTTGGTCTGATCTTGAAGACTGGGCTCAATATTGGGTTGCCTTGCAATAGGCACAATCATTAAGAAGTAAAACAGTCAAAGAATCAATATAAGAAAAATATATATATTCGATGATAATCGAGTATAAAAATTAACCAGAGAGATATTGAATATTTCCCCAGTATGGTCGCCAAATAAATGTTAAGGAAAATATATGAAACGATCTTATTCAAGCATTTTCAGATTCTGCTTGGCTAAAGAAAAATAGAAGGGAATGTCACCCTATGTTTATAGCCATCAAAAATAATATCCTAACTCACAAGTATTGATTACAAGTGTTTAGGCTAGTCTTTTTATAAATAAAAGTTTGTTGGAAAATTCATTATTTATATGATTTTCTGAATATAACAGTTGCTTAAATAAATGTAGAGACAGAAGTAAAGACACCAAGATGATAATCAAGACATATGAGATATAAAACAATATTTTATTTCATTCCAATTCATCAAAGAGCCATTCTCTTTGCAAAATTTCGTGAAGAATTTTTGGAGCAAAGTCAAACTTAGACATCCCTGATGAAACATACAAAAGGACCTCTGACAGAAAATAATAAAAAAAGAACTCTAAAAGCTAGATCGACTTGCCATAGATTGTTTCCCACTCAACTCTGCATAATATCCTTTGTCAGTCATGAAAACTAATTCACAAACATACAAGTCTACACAGACTATCAAAGATAGATCAACACCTCTGAAAAACAAGTGTCTAAATGATGTAATTCAGTCCTGAATCTTGTTGTCTACAATAAGACCTTGCTATCATAAAGGAGAATTAGGCTATGATCAATTAAGGAATGAATGAAAACTGAAGTATCTCAACACAAACTCAAAGAGAAAACCTTAGTATGCTTCTCCTTCTATTCCTCCAATCTACAAGGGGGCCCCACCTACTAGTATTATATATATCATTAGCTTATAATTAATAGGCTTTAGCAATACTTTGCAGGAGAAATCCTCATTGTGATTTTAATCGTCAACAGAGACATGTCTAACCACTACTTATTGGAGACAAACTCCACTTCGATGTTCAATGAAGGAAATATGATGCAATTTGCAGAATTGCATAAGAGTGACTTCATGCTGATTACCAAGTAACAAAGTGGAAGCATTGTAATAACTTTTATCGATAACTATAAATAATTGCATTGTAGTTTCTAGACAATGCATGTATGCAATCATAACTATTTCCTGATGTACAAACTCTTCCATAATATTTAGTCCATACCTAGGTTTCAAGTAAATACAATATCAAGGTCCATGGCTTTATGTTGTTAGTTCATATATCAATATTCAGAAATGCAACCAACCAATTCACATATAATCATGTAAGGATCACAAGATCAATGGTGTACGAACCTCTCCTAGCTCTCAAATCAGGGGGGTGTTGATTTTCTAAACCTAACGCTAGGGTATTAATTCTAAGTAAAAATTGATTTTATTGAATAATATCACAACTAGGTTATCAACAAAACAATTAAATCAGCGAAAGAAAAATCAGAAACCAAACACATTTGCACAAGAGACTTTTGGGTAAATAACTCCTAGAAAAACCAAATTTGTGATAATTATATTAAATAAAATCAGGGCTCTCATCCTGGGATAATGGACCTTTGAGGAAATACAAATGCAACAAATAGCCTAGCCTATTACCCAAGATCAATCCTTCGATCTTGTTGGTTGCTACTTCCCTTTTTGCCCCCTTGCACCCTTTACTTGACCCCTTCCCATGCACACCTGAGTGCTCACTCACTCTTTGTGTACCATCATTGTGTTTCCTCTTCTCACATAGGTTGTCTTTTATAACCTTGACTTTACCCTAAGTCCAAAACCCTAGATCTCCTAAAGTGATCAATCATTGAGATCTAATCTTGCGTTCACTTTAGATCTAACAGCTAAGACTTAATTTAATTACTAATTCCAAGTACTCAGGCATTTAATTAAATTAAACTCACTTTATTACACAAGTACATTCACTTTATTAATCACTTAGTAAAGTGAATCTCCTAAGGTTTTGAGAGGTAATAATGATGACTCCCATGTGTTGACACAACACATGTGGAAGTACCTGTCTGATGCTACTAAAAACAACACTCCCTCTTAGCGAGGAAGGTAATTCTACCACCCTGAGGTGGCTTTGTCTTCGCTACCAAATCCGCTACCATGGTTGCTCCCTTTGAACAGAAAGTTATCCATGTCATCTCCCTTGGACCCATCTATAAATACTTTTTACTGGCTACCTGGGTCCCTACTTGGTACCTACTGCTCGATGCTCAGACTCTGTTGCTTGATGCCTGGACCCCTGCCCAAAGTTGCTTGGAGCTGCCCACATCCTTCTATTGTTGTTCGACGATTTATGGGCATTTCCCAACTAATTTATGGGTGTTCTCGAGTCGTATGTTCCCTGCTTGAAGCTTGTCTGGGGCTGCCCAAGGCCTCTATGACCTGCTTGCACTCTCTACGACTGCCCGATGAATTCTTGGGCCTGGATGGCACTGTCAGTGGCCCTCTAGGGCTTATCCATGGCCCAACAGTGTTGGCAGCCTACTGGTTGTGGGTTGTCTATCAATTGGCTCTAGTAGTTTCTCCTCCTCTCCCATTGCCTCTCTAGCACGGGCTCCTACATTCTGATCTTTTGGCAGCTGCTCCTACCACCCCTATCGTCCTCTGTGTGCAACTCCACACCTTAGAAGTCATCAAACCTCCAAAACGTGCTCACAACCGTTACTATCGGTCTCTCTTGTTAATATTATGGTAGCTGCGGGAGGTATTTACCTCCACGTGTGAACCTGACAAGAATAGAAGACTCCGGGAAGAAAGAGAAATCCTAATGAGTTGGCTAATAACCCTAGAAGCCTTGTCGACTCAAGAAGATAATTTATATTAGAATATTAGCCTCCAAGAGAAGAAGTCGGCTAGAAATAATAATAATATACTGAACAGACACATATCTAGAAGGAGAAGTCGGCCCCAACAAATATGGCAGAACCAGTATAAATACAGGGTGCCAGTTCTCATTTGACAACATCTTAGAATTGCAGTTCCCAGTTTGGTGCGCACTGCAGTTGCAGTCTTGTGCACATGTTTGGAGGAGAGTTGCTGGTGTAGCTGCAACAACAACAAGTTTTCAGTATTGGCTTGAATATCTCTTGGCTAGGGTTTGGGACTATCTGATCAGTCTTTTGTGTTGCGCTATCCTTGGAGAGAGGTGTGCTACCCTTTGTTTGGCTATCTAGCCTACAGTTTTCTTCCGGAGGAATTCTCAGTCAAGGTTAAGGTGCTCGGAGGGAGGTTTCGGCCTATGGTTGGGTGATGAAGGTATCGTCAATGGTAAAATGAGCACACCATCTTCTATATTCTAACAGGTTATGGGCCCACACCCCTTCAGTCAGCCTAAAATGCTGGAAGGAAACATAGCCACTAGATATTAAGCTCGTTGAGGAACTGCCACTAGGGTTACTAGCAGAAGCAACTTCCAAGACATTGCAGCTAGGGTTACTAGCAAAAGCAGTTGCAAAAACCCTAAACCTCTTGTCGAGACACCTTAAGTGATGAGATTGACCTAATCTCCGGATATATTAGTGCGCCCTATCCCAACGCATCTCCTGGTACTCTCAGAAGGCCAAGACGTGAAGTTTGGATTTCTGGTCAAATCTAAGGTTTGACCAAGTCAAGCAAGCCATGACAAACTCTATGAAGTTTGAGAACAAGCTAGATGGAGCCTCTAACTTCAGAGCATGGAAGACAAGGATTGACCTCATCCTTGCTAAGAATAAGGTGTTGGATATTGTGAAAGGAAAGATCATGAAACCAGAGTTTAAAGAAGGAGAAGAGAAGGAACCACAAAACGTTGTAGCTATGGAGAAGTTCAAAGATGTTGACATAAATGCCATGAGTATCATAGTGGATTCCATAAAATACCACTTGATACCCTACATCTCCCATCTTGACTCATCAAAGAAGATGTACGATGCCCTAACGAATCTCTTCTCAGTCAGAAACCTTGGACAAGTTATGAGTCTGAAGAATGAGCTCCGTGACATGAAGATGAATGATGACGACAACATAACATCATACTTTGTAAGGATCTCCCAGTTAAGAGATCAAATACAAGCTATTGAAGAGATCACCTTAGAAAAGGAATTGGTGAACATAGTACTCAATGGTCTTCCCAAGACATGGGATGCATTTGCCGCAAGCATGAACACAAGGAAGGAGTACCCGACATTTGAAGAACTTTGGACTTGTTGTGCTCAAGAAGAATCAAGGATCAATGCAAAAGGAGAAACACGAAGCATCGATTGCCAAATAAAAGGAACCTACAAAGAAGACTAAGAAGGATGGAAGAGACTTCTTCTACTAAAAGGTAACAACACTCTTCTTATTTCTTGTACATATCTTGTTTGCATCGTCTCTGTACATATCTTGTACACCTATCTCTTAGAAAGATTAAATGTTCCAAGAAGAACTATATCCATGGAAGAACAACAGATAAGGATTACTATACAAAAAAAAAAAGATGAAATATATCTATTACAAGATAAGCCGAAATCATAATCAATCTTGAAGAGAGTTAGAAGAAACAAAGACAGAAAGAAGTCAACAATCGAGAAGAAATTGGAAAAAGACTTATGACGTTTTGTAGAATACAACAAGACGGAAGCATGGACTCTATAAGGATGCAGATGGAAGCGTGGACTCTATTATACATTGCAGAAGCCAATAAGGATGCAGATGGAAGCGTGGACTCTATTATACATTGCACAAGACAATAAGGATGCAGATGGAAGCATGGAATCTATCAGACGGAGGGAGCCAATTATATGCACTCTTACATAAAGCAAGGGTTAGGAGGGAGCTAATCCTATGATCCATTGAAGATGACGAAATGTATATATCTATGGTAGTAGCCATGAAAAGACAGTACGTATTCATCTCAATTGCAAAAGAAGACCTCTTTGAAGAGAAGCCTTAAATCATTCCTGGTTGTTCATCCAGATCCGTGATCCTATGATGAAAGGAAGAAGTGGAATCTCTAGGGCATGGAATCTATAAGAAACTCCATGGACCCAAGAGCTAAAAAAAAACATGAAGAAGAACATGAGGATTCCAAGAAAGAAAGAGGAACCAAAACAACCAGTCATTGTATCAAGAATCACAAGATTACTAGCCTGACATGAACTCACTAAAAGAAATCAAGCAGAAGACCTCAAAGTCATGATGAAGAACAATGTATGGAAAACTTATGAATGAAAGCATTGCAAGATCCAAAACCAGAGGTTCTCCCAAATGGAGGGAGAAGACTATGATGATTACTTGTTCCAGTACACCAGACATATCACTGCATGAGTCATTATATCATCCACAACATCCATGAGTTAGAATTCTACATCAGAAAAATGCAAAGAATGTTCGCCAGAGAAATTGAATAAAGAGCGTATGAAGAGAAATCTCAAGACTTTGAGGCATACCAGAAAGAGACTCCTGTATGAAGATAAGAAGAAGATAACTTGGTGAAGAACCTCCAGTGCATAGCAGAAGCGTGGTGAAGATTTCCTATAACATCAAGATGACTACTCAGAAGATCAGATCTCATGATGACAGAAGAAGTGCCACTTGGATATGTTCCAGTTTCTCCAACTATGATATACTCTATTGTTCAGATCTACATGAAGCCTTCACAAGTGTTCCAGACTAAAGTACAAGCATTGCATTATCCGTGATAAAATCTAGAAAGGAGAAAATGATTTCTCCAACACATATCTCCACAAATAAGCAAATAAGCAGACATTTTGGTAAAGCTTCTATCCAAGATGAACGAGTTTGTGTACTCAAGCTAGAGCTCATGGAAACAACTTCCTTCTTATTGGAAAAGGAAGAAATGACTCTCCAAGTTAGGTGAGAACACTGAAAATATTATTTATCTTTGTAATTGAAAAATAGTCTAGATTGGACAGATGCTTTCCTGTTCGGAAACTAGATTGAGATTTCTGACGGACATTAACTTCCCATTGTAGTTAACATGGGAGGTAGACTGATTGTTGATGTATCATAGACAATGACTTCCCATTGTGGTTAACATGGGGAGTGGTCTAGGACAGTCATTCTTCTTGGCAGTCACTCTGGGTAGTGGTCAAGCAGAATGGTCTGCCTCGCCGAGCAGTCATTCTTTCGAAGTTCACAGTTGTGAGAAGTTTCAAAGAATGGTCCATTTTGGAGGTTGATGCAGAACATACATTCCTTAGGGCAGACTCATTCTCTCCAGGTTACACTTTGTTTAGTGTCGTAAGAATGGCCTAGGGTGGGGAATGGTCTGGATAGTTATTCCTTAGGGTTATAGATTCTCTCCAGGGTGCACTTTGATAAGTGTAGGAGGAATGGCCCAGGGTGGGGAATAGTCTAGGCTCAACAATCAGGGATAGTCATTCCTTAGGGTTTATACATTCTCTCTAGGGTGCACTTTAATTAGTGTAGGAGGAATGGCCCATGGTGGGGAATGGTCCAAACATTTCTTAGGGTTTATACATTCTGTACAGGGTGCACTTTGATTAGTGTAGGAAGAATGGCCCAAGGTGAGAAATGGTCCAGGCTCAGAAATCAGAGACAATCCTTCTTCCTTGTTTGTGAAGAATAGGGCAGATAGCCCATTGCTGATGAGGGCATATGTTCTTTCAAATCTCACAAACGTGAGTGAAAGATTGGCCAAGATAATTCAATCTATATCATAACATTGTTTCTGTGCAGATTGCTATCCGATGTTTGTTATGAAGATCATATGACAGTAGATGAAGACTATTGTGGTGGCAAATATTCTTTCAGAACTCATAGATGTGAGTGAAGGATTGGCCCAGACAAATCAATTTATATCATAACATTGTTTCTATGCAGGTTTCTATCATATGTTTGTTATGAAGACTGTATGACAGTAGATGAGGACTACTGTGGTGAATATGTTTCACTGTTCGCAACCATACATTGTTGATCAAGTACTTGTGTATTACTTGATGTGGTAGTGAACCACTGGATTGTAGTTATGTACTACTATGAATAGACACAGGTGTGTTCTATCCTTGTTCTAATTTCCTTGAAGACTATCAACAGTTTATTGGAGATAATGATCATTCAGATGAATGATGAACATAGATTTTCCAGACGGAAAACAATTCAGGACTCTTACTCCTCTTGTATCACTCTATGATGTGAGTGACTTATCCAACATCATGTCTAATTACTGAGATGAAGTATGGTTTCGAGAGATGATGCAGCTGATGGTGATAGTGATGCTCATGATCTAGTTATGAAATAGTCTAGATGACTATATTGATGCTACCGGGTAAATGGTATGTTTTGTGCTCAAGTCCATTACTTGTAAATACCTCTCTAGCTAGGAGGGAGTGTTAATATTATGGTAGCTGCTGGAGGTATTTACCTCCATGTGTGAACCTGACGAGAATAAAAGACTCCAGGAAGCAAGAGAAACCCTAATGAATTGGCTAATAACCCTAGAATCCTTGTCGGCTCAAGAAGATAATTTATATTAGGTTATTAGCCTCCAAGAGAAGAAGTCGGTCAGAAATAATAATAATATACTGAACAAACACATATCTAGAAGGAGAAGTTGGCCCCAAAAAATCTGGCAGAACCAATATAAATATAGAGCGCCAGTTCTCATTTGACAACATCTCATAATTGTAGTTCCCAGTTTGGTGTGCACTGCAGTTGCAGTCTTGTGCGCAGGTTTGGAGGAGAGCTGTTGGTGCAGTTGCAACAACAACAAGTTTTCAGTATTGGCTTGAATATCTCTTGAATAGGGTTTGGGACTGGTCTTTTGTGTAGCGTTATCCTTGGAGAGAGGTGCGCTACCCTTTGTTTGGCTATCTAGCCTAGGGTTTGCTTCCGGAGGAATTCTCAGTCAAGGTTAAGGTGCTTGGAGGGAGGCTTCAGCCTATGGTTGGGTGACGAAGGTATCATCAATGGTAAAATGAGCACACCATCTTCTATATTCTAACATCTCCGTCGCTTCTCATCACTTGTTGATTCTTTGTTGGTGGATCCACATGGATATCGGCCTCAATAGTTGTAAGTCCCCTCAGTAGATCCACGATAACTTCTCGACTTACCTCTTCCATCACATGCAACGGAATCCAACAAATCCTTCACAGGCCTAATCTTCACACTACGCATGTGTTGTTAACTTTTGTCTCCCTATCGTCCAACCTGCTCCACGTTCCTTGGTGGCTCCTTCAGCTGGTTGCGGCTAGATCCATGGTCAATCCTTCATGTGACAACTCTTTTATCCACATGCCCGTGACCTACTGTCACCCAACATTCTCCTTTCGTCGCTTCTCAACACACCCCACAGTTAATTCAACTGTCGTTGGATCCTTTTTTTTTCTCCTGTCGTAACCAATTCTGCTAACCGCTACAACTTGATGTTCAGAAAACAACCTAATCCACCACACGGGAAATCAATTTGTACATTGTATGACCCGTATGTTGGACACACCTACCACACTTAGAGGGGGGGTGAATGAGTGTGGGGCTCTTTTTACCAAAACTTCCCTCTTACGCAAAACTCATTAGTTAACATTCAACTTTTACTCATTACTCATTGTTTTAATTTATAACCAGTTAGATGTGAACATATATTAGCAACATAGATCATCAATAATTCATCACCACAAGGAACACAAAGAACACAAGATGTATGTACAATTTTCTTTTTATTATGGACTACAATCATTGGGGTTTTTCAACAACTGAATATAGTACAAATCTACAAGAGCACCATCTCTATAATGCATGACTCAACTTACACCCTTAGCACCAACTGAGATGAGCCAACAATCCTCAACAGATATTAATTTGCAACAGGTACGTGACCTGTCAGTAGTGCAGCCCGCGTGTGTATGCGCCCTGGCTCACTACAACTTGCGTATGTACGTGACCAATATATACAGCAACCTGCGTGTGCCTTCTGAGCTATTAGGGTTTATCCTTTTCATCACACACTCAGATCCTTTGCAACTTGCAAGCAAAACTTATTCTGTCTTCCACTGTCCAAACTGACCACCAGTTAGTCACAACACATCCAAGCTCCCCAATAGATTACTCGTGCTCCACAACCAATCAATATGAATGCTAAATCAATCATGTATAAGAAACTAGTATATCATAGCAATCATATCACAACTAAATCACAGGAGTATTGCTCACTCCATCAACCAACATAAATCACATCACAACAGCCATACCAAGAATGCTCTAAGCATTCACAACACAACAAGCAATACTATCCATCGAGACAATAATGTACCCATACCAATGTCTTAGTGACAGATCTGAGCCCATAGAATGCAGATCTAGAACCTCCTTCAGTCTTCAACTGTCGGTCATCAGCTCAAACACAAATCTCCATGATTTTATCCACTGTATGTGCCCTGTCCTCATACAACCCGCGTATGTACATGCCCTGGCCCATTACAGCCCGCATACACCTCAAAAACTAGGGTTTTTGAAGCTCCGAGACATTGCTGAAACTTTGATGCGTCCATGAGATCCTCCTCATGCTCTCTTTCTTAGAATAGATCTCCAATCATGCTCAAGAGATCCACACCATAGATTCTCTCACAAGAAGCTCTCCATCAATACTCCAAAAAGATAATCTCACAAGAAGCTCTCCATAGATCCACCAAAAAGGATGTTTTACAAGAGACCATTGCTATCTTATTTATACTTTCATCCTCTAGGTCACTTAACCCATTTCTAGGTCACTTAACCTATTTTCCTTATTTTAGGGTTAACCAATTTCCATAAATAAAAAGTTCTCCAATACTTTATCATTTAAATATTCCTTCTTGATTTTGTCACTTCTCTTTATTATTTAAATAATCCACCTTGACGTTGTCACTTTGCTTTATCATTTAAATAATGATTTCTTCTTTTAAGGTGCTTTGACTTCTTTTGACCGTATGGGGCTTCAAGTCTGTTATCCCCGATTTCTAGGGATAACTAGGAGATCATGTCTCGAGGCCCACAGGTCCTAGACATGGAGTTCTGAGAGCAGGATTGACCTGAGCATGGCCCTGGAGGGCCCATCTTTTTTCTTCTTCATCAGACTTGTCCTGTCAGCAGCAACAACATCCATCACCTTTGGCTTGGACTTGTATCGGACAAGACTCTTGCTTCATGAGGTAATTGGTCTAGGTATCATGGTATGTGTCATGTTTGATCATTATAACTTTCAGATATATGCATCATATTCCTTTCATTTCTGACGATTGCTTGGATCTTACACTAACCCACTTGACCATGGTTGGGGGGATTGATGGGGTACCCTAGCAAGCGTGTACCCATAGGTTTTGGTTAGCTACCAGGGGGGATTTTGAAGAGCCATCGTCCGCTCCCATCATATTATCATTTTTACATCTTATTTCCCATTCATCTATCCCATTACCCTAGTCCAGACATTAGGATGACCTATTTGTGGGGTTACACCTTATCCCGTGGGAAGAAGGGGCTAAAGGCCCAGGGGGTAAAAGCAGCTGGTAAAAGATAAAAGCCATAAAAAATAAAACCTATAGATGCCTTGCCCAGGGATCCCCGAGAAGGCAATAAAAAGCCTCTTGATAAGAAACAAGAAGGACCCGAAGAAAAATAATAAAAACAAGACCTAGCCAAGAGGATGGGGGGTCTCATCACGAGCTAGCCCATTATGTTCATAGGTACCTAGCAGTATGACATTTCCATTATCTCGTTACCACGCTAGGGTAGTGACCTTTGGTTGCATGGCCAAGGGAAAGGGGGTCTCATCACGAGCCAACCTTATCATCTCTGTGAAAGTACTCGTGGGTAACACTGTCAGCTTTGGTCACCACGCCAAGGCAATGTCCTCTAGTTAGACCTTGAAATGAAAAGAAAGAAAAAACAATAAAGAAAAGAAAGAATAAAGGCAATAAAGGGCTTGGAAAGAATTGCATCCATGACATGTACAACTCGCCTCCTACAAAAGGCACCCACGGATAATATTCACCCCTGTCTTTCACTATGTCTGGACATCCTTAGACCACACCACCTCATATTACATGGCTTGGATGATATCCTTTGCAAACTTTCCTCTTCTTATGGATGCTGGCCCAATAGGGCACTTTGTCTTTTTCTTCAACTTTGTATAGTAGGTCATTGTAATGTCTTTGAGCTATTAGATGATATGCTAGGGGTTTTATGCATGCATTTGATAAAATTAATGATGAAATATGATTGACATTGCTACGATCCTGAGGACTAATGAGCCCATGGAGGGCGAAGTTTTTGATGTGCAGGACCATGCCCGACGGACAGGTACCAATTGGATCGGTACACATGGGGAGATGATTAGTTCGAACCTCCATGGGGCTGAAGAGCCTATCAGATGGTTGTTGGGACCTCATTAGGGGTAGAGACAGTACAATGATTAGTCGAGCCTTTGCATGAGAGAAGAGGAAGGACATCTTCATCCAGGACGCCTTGGCTGAGCCTAGCCCTAGGGGGTTGACCCACTGCAGGTGGAACGTGTCCCTCTGTTGACCCAGGATGTCCTCTAGAGATCCTTGACGTCACCTCCAACGCATGGCAGCTTTACAGGGAAGTTTGGCACATGTGGCAGAGTTTGGAGGCCCAGAGAGGGCCAACGTTTGTCATCCAGTGCTGTGATTTTCCCTGAAAAGGGCCAACGTCTCCCTCAAATGGGCTAGACGTCTTCCTCATTGCTCATTTAGGGTTTTCTTTTAGCAGTTTAATGTAAAACAGTATGATTTTTAGTTATTAGCCTTGTCGGTTGTTTTAATGACCTAAATTTAATTAAAGGTCATTGGATGATATAAATTGAGGATGTTTTCCCTCATTTTGACAATAACACAATTCACTCACACTTGTGAGGTCTGATTTTTTCTCCCTTCTTGGGTATATTTGTTGCATAAGTGAGGCGCACTTGCTATTGGAAGGATATTTTTGGCATTTTATGGCATTTCTCTCAAGGAAGGTTTACAACTAGGGTTTTCTTATGCTTCTCTTCATGATATGTAAGTGAATTTTCTTACAAAACTTCTTAATTGAATGGTTGTAGGTGTAATTTCTTGCATTTTCTTATTATATTGTTGATTTAAAACCCTAGGTAACAAGCACACAAGTAGGTAATTGTTACATGTCCCCTTAGAGAGAGATTTTTTCAGCCATTGAAGAAAAGGGATTAAGCCTAGCCTTTGCTACACTTATCTTGCTTCTTCCTTTGAGCTAGTGTTGAAGTTTATAGGCTGAAAGAGGGTGACGTCCTAGGCCTAGGTTATCTACACCCAGGGCCTTCATCTTCTAGGGTTTGAAAGCCTTGTCCTTACAACACTTTCTCCCTTAGACTTATTCTTTATGCTAGCCATTTTGCCAAGTTAACCTAAAGAAGGAGGAAAGAGCACGAGACCTTGCTTAAGCAACACCGGAGTGAGCCTCTTTCCCCTAGGGTTTTGATTCTAGGGCCCTGCTTTTGCAGCACCATAGAACCCTACCTTCTAGTCTTTAAGTCATCATCCTTTCAAAATCTTGTGCCCTCTTCTTTTTTTGACTCCATATACCCTAAGGCACTGATATTTGACCTCCAACGTTGAATTCTTAGTGTACAAAACTACTTTCAAAACTATAATTTTGAAACCCTAACTAACAAAACTAACCTAATTAGGGCTGATGTCATAATTGGTTATCTCATCTTGATGCAACAAAAGTTGAATATAAGCAATTAAGTGATGATTTCAAGCATTTATTGAGCAAATAGTTGATTGGATATATAGTTGTCTTAGTCATCTCTATAGATATTGATGAATTGATGGTCTTTCATAGCTAATTGACAAAACGTTGACTTCATTTTATATCTATTGCATTACATTGCTTATTGAATATTATCAGATAGTTATTGAAGTACTAACCCTTTGAGTTATAGCCTGCATATATATATTGTGTTGCTGTTGTCTTATTTCGGGCAGGTGTTTTCAATAGGGCATACACTTCATTTATTGACTGATTAGACGAACTGTCTGACATTGGTGGTAACTTGTGAGGAGGAAACTCTAAAACTTGACCTTATACCTTCTGCCTCTTCAAACCCCAGGTTGTCGGGGACATCTCCCCTGGGCTAACCTCCCTAAACAGAAAGAACCTCCCCATTGAGGTGACATTGGGTGGGGAAGGTTCCTGTTACGCTAGTTTGATCTCAATCCCTCAGCGATTGACCTAAGCTACAAACTGAGCGATAACATTTTGGCGCCGTTGCCGGGGAACACTGAGTCAATCTTCCTCAACGACAAATCTTTTGGTAAGCCTTGCCTCAAAGACATTTTCTTACAAGCTTACCTGACGACTCCACTAGGCTTTTATTCCCCCTTTCTTTGGTAGTTTCAGGAAAACTATCTGGCGACTCCACTGATTTTTCTCAAGGCGCCACCTTACTTTCTGTGATATTTCCAAGTTATGGGATCATGGCACACTGGGAACAAATGTATCCAAGTATTGATTTCAGAAGTTTTCAAGGATACCCAAATTACTTTGATACAAAATGGCTAAACAACTCTCCAACGTTTTTAGGTCTCCCAGCTCCTCACATAGTAAATTTTTTGGAGTATTTGAGCGAGATAAAGTTGGGAGGAGAGGATGCTCTTATAAAATTGTTTTTTCTCACCCTGCCATCCTACTTACAAAATCGTTTTAAGAGTTGTTGCAAGGATAGGGTTATATCATCTTTCATACACCTCATCAGTAGGTTTATAGACCTTACTAAGCCATATTTCCAAACGTATGAAGATGTACTTCAAAGCCTCATAGTAACCTTACACCACAAAGGATTCACCACTGAGATTGTAGAAGATCTCAGGAGAACATATCATGATCAATACCAAGAATCCTCTGATATAAGATACAAGGTTTATGAAGACCATTATCAATCCCTTGAAGAGGAGAAAGACCTCTCCCATAATACAATAGAATGTAACGAATATATAGTCAGAGACGTGAATTATGAGGATGAAGCACCGATAATCGCTCCTTGGGCTGATGAAGCTCTCCAAGATCCTGTCCCTCCTGCACAAGATGAAGAGAATGAGGTAAGTCATTTTCATTTCCCATTTTTTGATGATACCTTGTTCTATGACTCAGAGAGTGAAGAAGTAATGGAACCCTTGGACAAGCTAGATCCCCTATGTCTTGAGATAAAGATGTAAAGGCAGATCTTCCACCTGATAAAGCTATCCAAATAATTGAAACTCCTGTACAGGAAGGATTAAGCAAGGTAAATTATTCCCCCTTCCAAGTTTTTAGTGGTTCTTTACCTTATGACACAGAGAGTACATAAGTTTTAGATGTTTTGACTCCTCCATGTTATGATACTGATACTGACATAGCTGATTTCGACGAGTTCATACATGTTGGGAGACATAGGTGGGATGCGGTTAGTTATGATGTGGATTCAATCTATGATGTAAAGAGTCATCTCCGAGTGTTGCCTTTGCATTTTTCACAACAAGTCCTGGACCAGTGGCAACAAGGAGATGAGATTTTTGCTGGCTCTTCACAAACACCCAAGGTTGACCAACTATAGTATTTACCTGATGATTTTCAGTCTTACCTTGAGGCCTTTGATGAGTACTCCTCTGAGCACTTAGATTTACCCTATGAAGATAACTGTCAACCGTCACTATGCTCGAATTTTGATAGGAGTAAAAACATTGTTTGCCTAAGGAAGGATCCTCATGACCTTTCCCTCCAGCTACCTGTTATTACTTTGTCATTCTTTTCCATTAAAGCTGTAGTTGGGAAGTATATTTTTAACGTCAATTTTTCTCTTAGGAAAACCCTAGAATCCAAGGGGTGGTTGGGCATTGTAAGTTTGAGTCAGTTATCCCAGTTTTTCCACTTTCCCTTGATAGCCTACCAGTCATCTGTTAGACCTTTATCGATCCCTTCCTTGACTTCAGAGAGTAAGGATGTCCTGGGTGACCAGTTTGCAGGCCCTTTCAGTCAGTTTTTTGAACCTTGCATCTTTCACGACCCTTTCTTGAAGTGGATTGAGTACTTTTCTCAGAGATGGACTTGGCAGGATTTATCCCTCCCACCCGCCTCCATGAGTTAGACTGTGATATTTCTGATGATATGATATATATTCTAACCCATGACATTTTCATGCTTGATTTATCATTGTTTTGGTTTATGATAAAGCACAAAGGCAGGTATCGAGGAACGATGTTGGATTGGCTCCACTGGTTGTTTGACTACACCAACATCCAACCAACAGGCAAGTACATGTAACTATTTCACTCTATATTTACACTTATGATTGCTTTATATACATATATGTGTTTGCCGGGTGGCAATACCACCCCACCTTTGTTACTAATGCCCTTTTTGAGTGTGAGCAGGTCTGCAGGTTTATGCCAGAGATGTTGAGGTTCTCATGCACTCTACAGTGAGCACATGTCCCCGAGTTGGAGCTAGATGTTGTCCCCGATTTCTAGGGATAACTAGGAGATCATGTCTCGAGGCCCACAGGTCCTAGACATGGAGTACCGAGAGAAGGATTGACCTGAGCATGGCCTTGGAGGGCCCATCTTTCTTCTTCTTCATCAGACTTGTCTTGTCAGCAGCAGCAGCATCCATCACCTTCGGCTTGGACTTGTATCGGACAAGACTCTTGCTCCATGAGGTAATTGGTCCAGGTATCATGGTATGTGTCATGTTTGATCATTATAACTTTCAGATATATGCATCAGATTCCTTTCATTTTTTACGACTGCTTGGATCTTACACTAACCCACTTGACCATGGTTGGGGGGATTGATAGTGTACCCTAGCAAGCTTGTACCCATAGGTTTTGGTCAGCTACCAGGGGGGATTTTGAAGAGCCATCGTCCGCTCCCATCATATTATCATTTTTACATCTTATCTCCCATTCATCTATTCCATTCCCCTAGTCCATACATTAGGATGACCTATTTGTGGGGTTACACCTTATCCCGTGGGAAGAAGGGGCTAAAGGCCCAGGGGGTAAAAGCAGTTGGTAAAAGATAAAAGCCATAAAAAATAAAACCTAGAGATGCCTCGCCCAGGGATCCCCGAGAAGGCAATAAAAGGCCTCTCAATAAGAAACAAGAAGGACCCGAAGAAAAATAATAAAAATAAGACCTAGCCAAGAGGATGGGGGGTCTCATCATGAGCCAACCCATTATGTTCATAGGTACCTAGCAGTATGACATTGCCATTATTTGGTTACCACGCCAGGGTAGTGACCTTTGGTTGCATGGCCAAGGGAAAGGGGGTCTCATCACGAGCCAACCTTATCATCTATGTGAAAGTACTTGTGGGTAACACTGTCAGCTCTGGTCACCACGCCAAGGCAGTGTCATCTAGTTAGACCTTGAAATGAAAAGAAAGAAAAATAAATAAAGAAAATAAATAATAAAGGCAATAAAGGGCTTGGAAAGAATTGCATCCATGATAGGTACAACTCGTCTCCTACAAAAGGCACCCACGGATAATATTCACCCCTGTCTTTCACTATGTCTGGACATCCTTAGACCACACCACCTTGTATTACATGGCTTGGATGATATCCTTTGGAAACTTTCCTCTTCTTATGGATGCTGGCCCAATAGGGCACTTTGTCTTTTTCTTCAGCTTTGTATAGTAGGTCATTGTAATGTCTTTGAGCTATTAGATGATATGCTAGGGGTTCTATGCATGCATTTGATAAAATTAATGATGAAATATGATTGACATTGCTATGATCCCGAGGACTAATGAGCCCATGGAGGGCAAAGTTTTTGATGTGCAGGACCGTGCCCGATGGACAGGTACCAAGTGGACCGATACGCATGGGGAGATGATTAGTTCAGACCTCCATGGGGCTGAAGAGCCCATCAGATGGTTGCTAGGACCTCATCAGGGGCAGAGATAGGACAGTGATTGGTCGAGCCTTTGCACGAGAGAAGAGGAAGGACATCTTCATCCAGGACGCCTTGGCTGAGCCTAGCCCTAGGGGGTTGAACCACTGCAGGTGGAACGTGTCCCTCTGTTGACCCAGGACTTCCTCCAGAGATCCTTGACGTCACCTCCAACGCATGGCAACTTTACAGGGCAGTTTGGCAGAGTTTGGAGGCCCAGAGAGGGCCATCGTTTGTCATCCAGTGCTATGATTTGCCCTAAAAAGGGCCAACGTCTCCCTCAAATGGGCTAGACGTCTTCCTCATTGCTCATTTAGGGTTTTCTTTTAGCAGTTTAATGTAAAACAATATGATTTTTAGTTATTAGCCTTGTCGGTTGTTTTAATGACCTAAATTTAATTAAAGGTCATTGGATGATATAAATTGAGGATGTTTTCCCTCATTTTGACAATAACACAATTCACTCACACTTGTGAGGTCTGATTTTTGCACCCTTCTTGGGTATATTTGTTGCATAAGTGAGGCGCACTTGCTATTGGAAAGATATTTTTGGCATTTTATGGCATTTCTCTCAAGGAAGGTTTACAACTAGGGTTTGCTTATGCTTCTCTTCATGATATGTAAGTGAATTTTCTTACAAAACTTCTTAATTGAATGGTTGTAGGTGTAATTTCTTGCATTTTCTTATTATATTGCTGATTTAAAACCCTAGGTAACAAGCACACAAGTAGGTCATTGTTACATGTCCCCTTAGAAAGAGATTTTTTTAGCCATTGAGGAAAAGGGATTAAGCCTAGCCTTTGCTACACTTATCTTGCTTCTTCCTTTGAGCTAGCGTTGAAGTTTATACGCTGAAAGAGGGTGACGTCCTAGGCCTAGGTTATCTACACCTAGGGCCTTCATCTTCTAGGGTTTGAAAGCCTTGTCCTTACACCACTTTCTCCCTTAGACTTATTCTTTATGCTAGTCATTTTGCCAAGTTGACCTAAAGAAGGAGGAAAGAGCACGAGGCCTTGCTTAAGCAACACCGGAGTGAGCCTCTTTCCCCTAGGGTTTTGATTCTAGGGCCCTGCCTTTGCAGCACCATAGAACCCTACCTTCTAGTCTTTAA
>ML776959.1:2518162-2528903 GCA_009831015.1 Picea engelmannii
AACTTTCTAACATTGGTGGTAACCTGTGAGAAGGGAACTCTAAAACTTGACCTTATACCTTCTGCCTCTTCAAACCCCAGGTTGTTGGGGACGTCTCCCCTAGGCTAACCTCCCTAAACAAAAAGAACCTCCCCATCGAGGTGACATTGGGCGGGGAAGGTTCCTGTTACGCCAGTTTGATCTCAATCCCTCAACCATTGACCTAAGCTACAAACTGAGCGATAACAAAGCCATCATATGGGGGTCCTTCAACTTCGTAGGGCCATAACTCTTAACCGTGAGGATTTATGTGACATTCCACATACTACCGGAAATAGCATGACAAGCACTATCCATGTAGGATAGTTTCACCAACAAAATCATTGATCTTCTTCTCTTTATTCTACATACAAGCATGGTTTCTCTCAACCATAACTCAACCGTAAAGTGTCTTTTCATGAGGGCTTTCACCATAAGGGGACCACTTTGGAGTTCATCCATTTGTACCATGACAAGAAAATAATGAGTCATCTTTTCATCAAACAAACTATGCATCATATATCAAAGAATCCATCTTCATCATGTATCAATGACAACTCATTGATCCATCTTCATCTATGCATGATAACATCTTCAAACGATTGGTTTCCACTTGACATCTATCATTCTCATCAAGGACAATGCATATACATTGTTCATCAATCATCAATCAATCCATTGACATCAATCAATCATTTAATCACTTGACGTCAATCCTTTGACATCAATCAATCATTTAATCACTTGACGTCAATCCTTTGACATCAATCAATCAAACCATTGGCATCAATGACAACATGATCCAACAATCTCCCCCTTTGGCATTGATGGCAATACCAACATTGATGTCAACACCAATCATTGATGTCAACATGTAGAGAAGGCATTCTCTACATCTATATTCATCAATCATATCAATGTGACTATCTCTCCCCATCATTTATGACTATCTCTCCCCATCAATCACATCAATGTGACTATCTCTCCCCCTTTGACATCAATGACAAAGGGTCTTCTCTCCTTGGGGTTGCTCCCCCTGCTTGAACTCACTTTGGGGCTGCTCCCCCTGTCTAAATGCCTTTGATCTTCCTCTAAATAATCTTTCCCCTTTTGAACAAAGGATATCACTCTGATATAATGTTGAAGATACATTGCTCATACTCCCCTTATGACCATCGCTCCCCCTGGAATTATGCCTCTATGATCTTTCTTCAAATATAGGTCTCTTTTCTAGGTATGCATCTGATAAATATCTCCTCCTAGAAGAAGAATGACTCCCCCCTATCTTCAACCAGATCATAGATCAACCATTCTCTTTATGACGATCATTGGACCTGTTTATGCATCAAACTTGTGCCATACCATACATCATGAAACAAAAGATATGTCAACAATAAAATAAAGAATCATCAACCAGGTACATCATGTACCAAAATGTGTCCACAATGCACAACATCCATGTACATCAATACCATCCAATGTGCCATAAGATATCATCCATGGAATGTATCAACCATGTGCATCCACCAATATGCCAACCATGTGCATCTACCAATATGCCAAACAAGTGTCATATCACTCATGATATGTCTCCATCATGAACTAAGTACCATTACCATGTTTCAAACAAATACCAATTGTTTTGCTAATCAAGTGATACCGATGGTGTACTATTATCAAGCATATTCTATATATGAGTGTACCAAACATCACCATGCATCAATACCATAAAATGATGAATCCCATAAAACATGTGTCAATCAAACTGCTAGTAGGTGCCTCTACCAATGTACTAGAAGTGTACCCATCATAGATCAAGCCATGACTCCTCAACATGATCATCTCATCAACTCACCAACTACATGTCCCAATATGTATCCCATCTATATGCCAAAAGCATGTATCAAGTTTTTCAACAAGTAAGCTTCCAATCAAGATACATTACATGACCAAGGTGCCATAACTCCACTGTTATAACGAGCATTGTTCTTCAACCGAAAATGCATCAATCCATACTCATAGGTTAGTGCCATGCACCTGAGATTTTATTTTACATAATCCAAAAGGTGAACATTTAAGCCTACAACAAACAATGTCAGAACCTGCAACAAACTATGTCATCCCCTGCATTACAGAGTTATACCATTACATCAAGCTACAACCCATGTGCATTGCCTTTTTCCCAAGGCTTTTCCACATATACGCGGTCTACTGCATAATAGAGCATGTATGTACGCGACCTATTCAAGTTCAAACCGCGTATGTACGCGACTGATACCACTGTCACCCATGTATGCCTCTGTGGTTAACACACTTGAACTCCCCTTCAGTCTTTCATTCTGATATGGTTGCTCTGTCTTCTTCACCCACTTTTGTAGATGTCCCTGCTCCTCAGAACTTGAGCTTTGAGCATCCATCTTTTCAAAGATGTGTCCCTTTCTTACTTCATTCATTCTTCTAGCCATGCTATTTGAAGTCCTCATCATGGACTTTCTTCTTGTGTTCCAGCACTCCTGGGATTTGTGGTCAAATCTACTACAGTTGTAGCATCTAATGGTGTTACAGTGAACAACAATGTGTCCTACTTGATCACATCTCCAACACCTCATGGTGTTATAAAATATTCCATTATATCTCATTTCATAAGATCTACATTCAAAAGTTTTGCGACCATATCCATTACATAAATAAAAATTCCCATGAAAAATACTTTCATACATTTGCTTTGGTGTCCCAAGAATAGCTTCTTGATATCTTCCTTGCTTTGTTATTTTGAGATTTTCTTTGCCTTGTGTAGATGGTTGTTTTGCAACATTTTCTTCCTTCTTTGATGGACTTACCTCATGTTTCTTTGAGGTGCTTGCTTCAGCATGTGTAGCTTCATTTTTGTATCCAAGACCTGATTTATCATATGGTGATCTTTGACTTTCCAAGATCTCATCCAAGATTAGTGAGCTATTCAAGAATTTATTTGACTTCTCCACTTTCTTTCTAAGATCAACAATTTCAGCTTCTAAATTACAACATGACTCTTCCTTTTCTTTTATTTGATTCTTCAATAGTTCCTCTATCCTTTTGGCTTCTTCAATTTGGGTCTTGAGATGGACAATAGTTTCAAAACTTTTGTTTATCTCATCATCTACATTCATATCTTCTTTTTCATTCTTTAGTCTTGTGATATCTTCTTCCTTTTCTTCTAACTGAGTCTTATTGCTCTCTTCTTGTTTTTTGAGCATTTCCTTTAACTTCAAGATGTGCCTTTGATTCCTCCTAAGAAAATTCTTAGTGTTATCTGAAAGATAGTTATATTGTGTATAAAAATGATCACTACTATATCTATATAAACCCTCTTCAGCTTCCTTTTGAAGTTCTAATAGATTTTCTTCTATTCTTTCCATGGGATAACTACCATCAAACTTTACACAAACTGTTTCTAGATCTTCTTCTTCACTTGAGAAAAATTCAACATCATCACATTTTGAATCATTCCAATCAAGGGTCTTTGAGGATTTTATACCTTTAGTTGAAGTATCTTCAAGATCTTCCTTTTTGCCAACATTATCACATGATTCTTTGCCTTCATTTGAAATGTCTTCAAGATCTTCATTTGTGCTAACATCATCACTTGATTTTTTGTCGTCATTTGAAATGTTTTCAAGATCACATTTAGAAATAATGCATTCAAGAGTTTTTAACGATTCTTTATCTTTGATAATCTTGATGGAGTGGTCTTTAATATCTTCCTTCTCCTTCTTGCTTTGATATGTCTCCTCTAGCTTTAACCATAGATCCTTGGTAGAAGTGCATTGTCCTATGCTCTCTTTGATAGGCCTTGAGAGTCCACTAAGAATGGTCTTGAGAGCCAATGCATCTTTCCTCTTTCCTTTCCTTTAAGTTACAAACTTTGACTTGTTCTTCAAAGAAACTGATCCACCAATGGTTGTCTTCCAAATCGTTGCTCCCATTGTCTTCAAATGTAATCTCATCTCTATTCTCCAAGTAGAGTAGTTTTCCTCATCAAGGATTGGAACTTCATCATCCATTTGTGTGTATATGGATCTCCTTCAACCTTGTTAAGGCTTGTAGTGAAGGCCCGCTCTGATACCAATTGTTGGACACACCTACCACACTTAGAGGGAGGGTGAATGAGTGTGGGGATCTTTTTACCAAAACTTCCCTCTTATGCAAAACTCATTAGTTAACATTCAACTTTTACTCATTACTCATTGTTGTCATTTATAGCCAGTTAGATGTGGACATATATCAACAACATAGATCATCAATAAGTCATCACCACAAGGAACACAAAGAACACAAGATGTATGTACAATTTTCTTTTTATTACAGACTACAATCCTTGGGGTTTTTCAGCAACAACTGAATAGAGTACAACTCTACAAGAGCACCAGCTCTATAATGCAAGACTCAGCATACACCCTCAACACCAACTGAGATGAGGCAAAAATCCTCTATATATATCAATCTGCAACAGGTATGCGACCTATCAGTAGTGCAGCTCGTGTGTGTACGTGCCCTTGCTCACTACAACCCGTGTATGTACGTGGTCAATATATACAACAACCTATGTGCGCCTTCTGAGCTATTAGGGTTTATCCTTTTCATTACACACTCAGATCCTCTGCAACCTGCAAGCATAGTCTATTATGTCTTCCACTGTCCAAACTGACCACCAGCCAGTCACAACACATCCAAGCTCTCCAATAGCTTACTCATGCTCCACAACCAATCAATATGAATGCTAACTCAATCATGTATAAGCAACTAGTATATCATAGCAATCATATCACAACTGAATCAAAGGAGTAGTGCTCACTCCATCAACCAACATAAATCACATCACAATAGCCATACCAAGAATGCCCTAAGCATTCACAACACAACAAGCAATATTGTCCATCAAGACAATAATGTAACCATACCAGTGTCTCAGTGACAGATCTAAGCCCATAGAATGCAGATCTGGAACCTGCTTTAGTCTTCAACTACCAGTCATCAGCTCAAACACAAATCCCCATGATTTTATCCATTGTACGTGCCCTATCCTCATACAACCTGCATATGTACGCTCCCTGGCCCATTATAGCACGCGTACACCTCAGAAACTAGGGTTTCTGAAGCTCCGAGACTTTTGTCGTCAAGATCTCCGATATTGTCGAAACTTTGATGCGTCCATGAGATCCTCCTCACGCTCTCTTTCTCGGAATAGATCTTCAATCATGCTCAAGAGATCCACACCAAAGATGCTCTCACAAGAAGCTCTCCATCAATACTCCAAAAAGATAATCTCACAAGAAGCTCTCCATAGATCCACCAAAAATTTTGTTTTACAAGAGACCATTTCTATCTTATTTATACTTTCATCTGCTAGGTCACTTAACCTATTTTCTTTATTTTAGGGTTAACCACTTTCCATAAATAGAAATTTCTCCAATACTTTATCATTTAAATATTCCTTCTTGATTTTGTCACTTCTCCTTATTATTTAAATAATCCACCTTACTTTGTCACTTTACTTTATCATTTAAATAATGATTTCTTCTTTTAAGGCACTTTGACTTCTTTTGACCTTATGGGGCTTCAAGCCATCATATGGGGGTCCTTCAACTTCGTAGGGCCATAACTCTCAAACCGTGAGGAGTTATGTGACATTCCACATACCACCGGAAATGGCACGACGAACACTATCCATCTAGGATAGTTTCACCAACAAAATCACTGATCTTCTTCTGTTTATTCTACATACAAGCATGGGTTCTCTCAACCATCACTCAATCGCAAAGCGTCTTCTCGTGAGGGATTTCACCATAAGGGGACCACTTTGGAGTTCATCCATTTGTACCATGACAAGAAAATAACGAGTCATCTTTTCATCAAACAAACTATGCATCATATATCAAAGAATCCATTTTCATCATGTATCAATGACAACTCATTGATCCATCTTCATCTATGCATGATAACATCTTCAAACGATTGGTTTCCACTTGACATCTATCATTCTCATCAAGGACAATACATATACATTGTTCATCAATCATCAATCAATCAAGCCTATCAATCAATCCATTGACATCAATCAATCATTTAATCACTTGACATCAATCAATCAAACCATTGGCATCAATGACAACATGATCCAACACCGTACATATGTACAACTTCTTTTATTTTAAATTTATTTTCTGGGTTTTAATTTACTTGAAGCTACAGATTTGCAAAATTAATTTCCCTGCAAACCTACAATAAAAATAATTTCTACTGCCAAAATCTCATTAATGAAAATCTAGTTCCCTCAGAGTCTCGGCTCTGATACCATGTTGATTTTCTGAACCTAGCACCAAGTTACTAATTCCAAGTAAAAACAGATTTTACTTAATAATATCACAGCTAGGTTATCAACGAAACAATTAAATCGGCGGAAGAAAAATCAGAAACCAAACACATTTGCACAAGAGATTTCTGGGTAAATAACCCCTGGAAAAACTCTCACGAGAAAACCATATCTGTTGTGATTTTATTAAATAAAATCAGAGCTCTCATCCTGGGATAGTGTCCCTTATGAGGAAATACAAATGCAACAAATAACCTAGCCTATTACCCAAAATCAGTGATTTGATCTTGTTGGTTGCTACTTCCCTTGCTACCCCCTTGCACCCTTTCCTTGGCCCCTGCCACTGCACACCTAAGTCCTCACTCACTCTTTTTGTACCATCATTGTGTCTCCTCCTCTCACATAGGCTCTCTTTTATAACCTTGAGTTTACCTTAAGTCCAAAACCCTAGATCTCCTAAAGTGATCAACGACTGAGATATAATCTCATGTTCACTTTATATCTAATGGCTAGGACTTAATTTAATTACTAATGCCAAATACTTAGTCATTTAATTAAATTAAACTCACTTTATTACAAAAATGCATTAACTTTATTAGTCACTTAATAAAGTGAATCTCTTAAGATTATGAGAGGTAATAATGACGACTCCCACATGTGGACACAACCCACCTAGAAGCAATTGTCCGATGCTACTAAAAACATAAAAAAGGGGAAGGGGTGAATGGAGCCTAAAGCCAAGAAAATCTACTTCAATTGTAGTGGAGAAAGCCACTTTCACCAAGTCAACCACATTTTGGTGTAGGTCGCATTACCCTATCCAAGCCACTATAGTTGGGCCTTCAATTTTTTATGTTTCCTCTAGCAATATGTTTCTACCTACAAAATCTCAATATTCCATCAATAGCACTTGTGCCTTTTTTGGGGGACCATGCTCTATCCTTTTGAAATCATGCAGTTTCAACATGCTAAGAAGAAAAACCAAAGAGTATAATAATCAAAGCAACAAGTTACTTTCCAAACTAGATCCATTTCAAAGCACATATAGGTTGCTTCTTACACATCAAACTTGTTCGATAAAGATACCATGTGTTGCAATGCATATGCTTCAACCATCAATAAGTTTTAGAATGCATCTATTGGCACAAAGACATACACTAAATTAGCAAGCAATAGGTATCATCAAAGAGACTTGTGTGCAAAACTTCACTGTGACTGAAATGATTTTATATGATACATCCATATTTTATAAACTTGGCTTCAATCCTTGACACAAGGGATTTCTCAAAGAGCCTCATACCAACAATTATGACTATTTCATTTCGAAACACATCCCCTAGCATCTAGGAGGCATCCCCAAGATGGAAAAGCATTTTTCATACATGGAACAGGTAGAGAAACATGCCCAACTATTGGGGATGTCCCCAAGCTTGTAGGGGGGCATCCCCCTATTCCTATAACAAAGAATGTCTCTCCCCAAAAGACAAACAACATTTTTTTTTTAAATAATCAAGAGTGTTTTCATAGGAAAAAAAGTTGGGCTCCAACAACAAAGCCTTGGATAGCTGAATTGGGTCTAGTATATCTCCCAAAAATAAACCTAAAGTTTGTTTTATTATATATATTTTTGTTTCGTTTTTCCAACAACAACAAACAAGGAGACATTGCAAGGTTTACTAAGCTAACAATGTTTTAGCAAAATATTGTTTGTAGTGGCCACTAGAAGCATAAAAAGTCAAAAATAATTTTACCCCATTGTTTTTTAATACATCTAGGTATAGATTTTTTACTATGAAAACACCACCAAACAATTATGGGCCAAGGCCAAAAACGAATTTACAAGTTCGAATTTTATGGGGGGTTTTACATTTTTCTCTTCCACATCACGGAATATCCAAACAATCCTCTCAATCCCTTGAGTAAATATGTTCAAAGGGTAAGGGAGACCAAGGGTGGAGGGCAAACCAAAAGCCAATTACAAAGGTTAAAGGGATTTCAAATGAGCACAACAAAGTGGGTATGCATCATGAATGATAATTGTTGTTGAGTTTTTTTTTTTTAATCAATCATATTGTTTTATATTTGAAGTTTTATTGTTTCACATCGATTTCAGTTATAGTTATTTTATTTTTTTTGGATTTTACATACTTCATATTTGATATGTGATGCACCTTGACATCCCCCCACAACCTGATTTTCAAAAATGAAATCCCAGTCCCTGTTATCGCTCGGTTTGTAGGAAAGGTTTAAGTAGCTTGAAGTCAAGGCTCAAACTGGCGTAATAGGAGCTTCCCCACCCACTATCACCTCGATGGGGAGCTCTTTCTATTTTGGGTGGCTAATCCCAAGGGAGACGTCCCTGGTAATCTGGGGTGTTGAAGGAAAAGGGGCAAAGGTTTAAAGGCTCAAAGGCTAAGATAAGTTTTCCCTTCACAGATTACTGCCCAACAGATAGTCAAAGAAGAGATATTTCACTGGAAGAGCACCTGTTTGCGAGACAAGGCAAATAAAACTGAAAATGTGCTGCAGTGATTAGTACTTCAAAATATCAATGACTATCTTGAATACATATGAGCAATAATGAATGTAATTATTGACGAAGTCAATGATTGCAATTAAAGATAAGACTTATAATACCACTTCCTCAATAAATACAAAATGATACTTGCATTCAATGTATAAAAATCAATCCCTATTGTATCACAATGCAATAGATATCATAAATCTGCTCATATATATAATGTCGTTGCGTCACTATGCAATTCAAGGGGTGACGTTAGCCTTAGTTCTAGGTTATTTTTTAAGAGGCAAAGATGAGGACGTTTTGCAAATTAAGTCAATGAAAGCAATCTATACCTCAATGCCAAATCAAGGGGTGACAATACCACAACGTTTCAAGCCAAACAAGAGTTCAAACAGGTATGACGCCACCTTAGGGTTAGGGTTAGGTTAGCTAGACAACAAAGTGAACGTTTTGCCTTTTGAGCCAATGAAATTATTCAACACTTATATGTCTATCAATGGATGAGTCAGCCGCAACTTTTGGACCAAACAAAGGTTCAAATAGGGCAAGACGTCATCAACAATTAGGGTTAGTAAAGTCGCTAGGGTTAGTAGGGTTTTAAATCAAGAAAGTTTGAAAGAGGTTGTATCAAGCACAAAGAGTTCAAAGCTTTAGGTTTAGACTAGTGACTTGGTTTAATGGAGTCAAATGGAGAGAGACTAAAGGCTTGGGAGGAATTAAACTTAAGGACGGGAGAGTTAGGTTTGATGGTGCTGCAATGGCAGGGCCACCAAATCAAAACCCTAAGGGGAGGAGGCTCATTCCGGTGTAGCTAAAGCTAGGCCTCATGCTCCTCCCTCTTTCCTTAAGACTCTTTGGCAAAACGACTAGCTATAAAACATAAATCTATGGCTGAAAAGTGTTGCTTGGGGACAAGGCTTTTCAAACCCTAAGAGACAAACCCTAGGTGTAAAATAAATTAGGCCTAGGACGTCTTATTTCTTCAATCTATGTTTCAAGCTAACTCAAGAAAAAGAGGAACTAGTGTAGCTATGTCTAGGCTAGGTTCTTCTTAATCAAATGGCTAATAAAGCTTCTATCATGGGGACATGAAGCAATGACCTACTTGTGTGCTTGCTCCCTAGGGTTTCAATGATTACGCAAATGTAACAATGTAACCATAAAAGTAAGATATTCTACCTACAACCATTCAATCAAGAAGTTTTTCATGCAAAATATACTTACAAATCAATGAAGAGCCAAATCAAACCCTAGTTGTAACACCTTCCAATGATAAAAACACCATATGCATGCCAAAGATAATCCCTCCAATAGTAGCGCCTCAACTCCAAGAGCCAATACTAACCAAGACAAAGACTAAAAGTATCTCTCACAAGAGAGCAAGTTATGTTATCTTAAAATGAGGCTCAACGTCCTCAATATATATCATCCTTATGACCTTTAATTAACAAAATAGGTCATTAAAAACAACCGACAAGGCTGACTTAACAATACTTGATTATTTGTCACATTAAATGCTAAAAGTGCCAAAAATGAGCTAAAATGGAGACATCGGGCCCCTATGAGGGAGACGTTGGCCCCTTCAGGGCATAATCACCATCTAGCAAGAAAAACGTTGGCCCCTCTGGGGCTCCTGCAACCTGCCATGTGTGCCAAACAAGCCCAGCACACTGCCATCTGCTCCAGAAAACGTCCAGCCTGTCTTGGGTGGTGTCCTATCCATCAAGGCCATCATCCCATCTGCAGGGGCTGATCCCCATAGGTCAAATCTCTGCCAAAACGTCCTGATGAGGGTGTCCTTCTTCTTCTCCATGCAAGGGCTCGTCATAACTCTGTCCTGCCTCTGC
>ML776959.1:2546055-2566831 GCA_009831015.1 Picea engelmannii
AGAGGCCATTCAAAAGAAGGAATGGGCAGATGCCATGACAGAGGAATACCAATCCATAATAAAGAATGATGCATGGGAAATAGTTCCCAGACCAAAAAGTAAGGATGTGGTATCATCAAAATGGCTCTTCAAAATAAAACATGCTGCTGATGGAAGTATTGAGAAATATCAAGCAAGATTTGTCGCTCGTGGCTTTTCCCAGAAGGAAGGCATTGACTATGAAGAGACATTCGCTCCTGTGGCCATATACACTTCGATCAGAACCATTATAGCTCTTGCAGCCAAGATGAAATGGAAGCTGCACCAGATGGACGTGAAGACAGCTTTCCTGAATGGTGTTATCGAAGAGGAAGTGTATATAGAGCAACCCCAAGGATTTGAGGTTGAAGACAGAAAGTCTCGTGTCTGTCGATTGAAGAAAGCCTTATATGGATTGAAGCAAGCTCCCGGAGCTTGGTATGGCCGTATAGATAGTTTCTTGATGAGCTTAGGCTTTACCAAGAGTAAAGCAGACTCAAATCTCTACTTCAAAATTATGGATAATGAACCAGTAATATTACTACTGTATGTGGATGACTTATTCTTAACTGGAGAAGAAAAGCTCATCGTTGAATGTAAAAAGAGACTTGCCACAGAATTTGAAATGAAAGACTTTGGTCTAATGCATTATTTCTTAGGCCTTGAGGTATGGCAGAGTCCAGAAAGAATCTTCCTTAACCAAGGGAAGTACACAATCAAAATCCTAAAGAGATTCGACATATTGGAATGCCAGTCCATGAATACACCCATGGAAGCGAAGCTGAAGCTGTTGGTCGATACTTCGTCAGACTTGATAGATGCCACTCTATATAGTCAGATTATTGGATCGTTGATGTACCTGACGAACACTAGACCAGACACCTTTTTTGCAGTGAACACCTTGAGTCATTTCCTGCTATAACCTAGACGTGTTCATCTAGTGGCTACAAATCATGTGATGAGGTACCTTAAAGGTACAATAGATTATGGTCTTAGCTATGATGGAGATCATAAATTCACATTGAGTGGATACACTGATGCAGATTGGGCGGGAAGCATTGCTGGCAGAAAAATCACTTCCGGATGTTGTTTTAGTTTGGGATCAGCCATGATCTCGTGGCAGAGTAGGAAGCAATCCAGTATTTCTCTCAGCGCAGCGGAAGCAGAGTACATTGTCGCATGTTCTGCTAGTTGCAAAGCTATATGGCTTTGAAAGTTGTTGACTAGCCTATTTGACTTGGAGATGAGAGCAACCGGGATTCTATGTGACAACCAGAGCTGCATAAAGATGACATAGAATCCTGTATTCCATGACAGGTCGAAGCACATAGAGATCCGCTATCATTTCATCCGCGACATGGTACAGAGAGGAGCCTTGAAGCTCCAGTACATTAGCACGAATGAACAAGTTGCTGATGTGTTGACCAAACCTCTATCTCGTATAAAGTTTGAACACTTTCGAGATAAGCTTGGTATAGTCCGAAAGGACCCTCCCTAAAAGGGCGAGTATATATTTATTCCTTGCTTTTGACCTCGCTGTTAGACGTAAAGCAAGATGAGTTATTGCTTCTGACCTTGCTGTTAGACGTAAAGCATGACGTTGTGGGTTCCTTGCTTCTGACCTAGCTGTTAGACGTAAAGCAAGATGAGTCATTGCGTCTGACCTCGCTGTTAGACGTAAAGCATGACGTTGTGTGTTCCTTGCTTCTGACCTCGATGTTAGACGTAAAGCAAGATGAGTCATTGCTTCTGACCTCATTGTTCGACGTAAAGCAAGATGAGTCATTGCTTCTGACCTAGCTGTTAGACGTAAAGCATGACGTTGTGGGTTCCTTGCTTATGACCTAGTTGTTAGATGTAAAGCAAGATGATTCCTCGCTTCTGACCTCGTTGTTAGACGTAAAGCGAGATGTTGATGTGTTCCTTGCTTTTGACATAGTTGTTAGACGTAAAGCAAGATGATTCCTCGCTCCTGACCTCGTTGTTAGACGTAAAGCAAGATGTTGATGTGTTCCTTGCTTCTGACCTAGTTGTTAGACGTAAAGCAAGATGATTCCTCGCTTCTAACCTCGTTGTTAGACGTAAAGCAAGATGTTGATGATTCCTTGTTTCTGACCCAGTTGTTAGACGTAAAGCAAGATGATATATATATATATACCTTGCTTATGACCTCGTTGTTAGACGTAAATCAAGATGTGACTAACACTAAGCTACCAGCTTAACAGCTGTGACATTGAGCCAGTGTAGTACTGTGATGTGCCAGCCTAGTGCTGTGATGAGGTATCATTTTTTTACTGATACATTTTGATGTAGATGATGATGGCATTCTTTCGAGAATGATGATGTTGTCGATGAAGAAAACTTCCGATGACTCGTAAATATGCTAGCCAATGTTTCAAGATGATATTGACGATACTGTCCTCTTGATGCCATTGATGATGCAGACCTCTCTCGCCTGATGTTGTTGAAGAAGACCCTTCTTGTTAAGGGGGAGTGTTGAAATAATGTAACTGCGAAGAGTATTCTTATTATTATTGTTATTTTATTCATAATCCCTATTGTGGATTAATCATGTCGGTAATTGTATTAGGACCAAATCCCCTTTTGCGGATTGGTCATTGGACAATTGTAATAGGCAGAATAAGAAGTCGGCCCCAGCAGTTATTATTGAGACCCAGAATTTAATTAAAGGTGGGTTTACCCACCCAGAGTGAGAGGTCAGCCCTGCCAGAGAAGACCTTTCACACGTGCCAGTCTTGTATATTTAGAGAGGTTAGCGCCTCACTTTATCACACAACACACTTGCTCATTCTTGTGAGGCAAGCTGCAACTTACCAATGAGAGAGAAGGAGAAGAGTGGTGCATCTCTTGGAGAGGACTATATGTATTGGTTTGAGTTATCTTTTGAACATTGTATTAGCAATTTATGATAAGGAAGTTTTTTCTGGGTTTTCTTCCCCTAGAGGGTTTCCCAGGATAAATGTTGTGTCTCTTGTGAATGTGTATTTCTCAGTGATCTTGTTCTTATGATGCTCTTATCTATTGAAATGCAAAGAACTATAATAATGGCATAAACATTAACAACAACAACCTCCAAAAATAGTGCCATGAGGAATATGCCCTAGGGAGATGTGCAAATACCACAATCAAGTGTCCAAACCATGGGTGCACAAGTGGGGTGAACTAGGGCAATGTGTTAGTACGTCTCCACACCTCCAAATATGCACCAAATGTTCCAAACAAGGGCGATGCTCCACATCATCAAGTAATCAACCACTCAAATGATACCATGTCAATGCCACATTGCCAATATCCTCATGGGTGTTCACACCATTATGAAAAAATGAGCTCAAGCTCCACCAATCAAAATAATGAATCAATAATCCAAGTGAAATCTTAGGAACCCATGCAAAACATACCAAGCAACTAATTCACCACTTCCAGCGACAATTTTTAATCAATAAAACTTAGGGAAAGCCTTAGTTGATGGGTATCCCTCTCCATAAATGTGCAAAGGGTCAATCAAGTGTGAGAAATTTTATCTAGAACACTCAAACACCACATGTGCTAGATGCAAACCTCCAAATAAGAGATGATGATGCCAACTAGGAAGACAATGCATATGATCTAACCATGGTGTACCAATAATAAACCATTAGAAACAATCCCACCATGGTGATATTCTCTAGGCAACAACAATAGGCAAACAAAGTTGCATAAGAACAACTCCGTCAAATAATCTTGCATCTGACCGACCAACATAAAGGAAAATGCCATCTAATAGTCATTAATATATGGGCCTCTAATAACAAGATATGGCTTGAAGCCATAACACTCCAAGCACACACTGACAAGCAAGGACTTCAACTGGATCAAATACTTCATGCTACATCAGGGATAACATAAACCATATATTTCTTATCTTTTCAACTTTGACACTTTTAGTTCTCTTGACAGTTATGATCATAGCCTCTTTTGCTTCCTTTGTACATGTGCATTTTGAGATGGGGCAATATCTAAGCACATGTTGTTTGGAGTATTGGTTCTCAGTTTGCTTTTTGCACTCTTATGGATCTTTGACACTTGCTAGCAACTTTATCATATTATCTGCAACTTCAACATTTCCATATTGTATGTTGTCTTTTATATATTGTTCTTTGGTTGATTTATTTATATTTCCATGCATCCAATTCAGATTCATAGCACTACACACTAATCCCTTAACATGACATCCTTCTACATCTTTAATCTATGTTAAGTAAAGGAAGTTGTCATTAAGGAGGAATAGGTATAATGCCTCCTTCCTTCACCTTTTGTTGCTTTGTAAATCATTCTTCCTATTTGTTAACCCCTAAATTTTCACCCTTGAAAATCTTGAAGGTTAATAGTCAGCGTGCATTACTGAGGCTTGCATTCTGAGATTCTCTCAAAGTTTAGCACTTGTGTTAAGTAGGAGGTTGGTTCCCATCAGAGGAAGGTATATGATTGATGCATGGTTGTTTGGTTCAGAGTTAGAGTTTGCTTAGTTTCTCATGCATTTGAGAGAGATGTCTACATACAACAGATGTTGTTACTTCTTATGAGACACGGTTTAAGTGGGTCTCTTGACAGTTTGCAGCAATTCTGAGCATACAGGAATGGTCCTTGCATGAT
This sequence comes from Picea engelmannii, assembly GCA_009831015.1. Lineage (NCBI taxonomy): Eukaryota > Viridiplantae > Streptophyta > Pinopsida > Pinales > Pinaceae > Picea > Picea engelmannii. The sequence continues at coordinate 2,550,727 of ML776959.1, forward strand.
TCTAGGCCCGATGGCACTTTTCCAGGCAACATGCGAGAACTGTCCATTTTTAGCAGTTTTGGCTCCAGGCCCCAGATTCAGATTCTGAGCACATATTATTAATCCTTGAGACATTTTGAATTTTTGGGATCCCTTCCTGGATGATTTGTCACAGATTTCTATTTTTAGCATGTTGAGCATCGAGGCTCACATGTCGATTCTGATTGTGGATTCGGATTCCTTGCGAGAAATCGAATCCAATGAGTATAAAGTGATGGATATGCGAACAACTTTCTATTTCTAGCAGTAGACACATGATGGTGGTTCCCTAGTTGTCCCAAGCATCTGTAGAGAGTTTGAGCCAGTTTTGACAAGTTTCAAATTTTTGAGACCGGACAATTGTTTTGGGCAAAATTGAATTTTTAGCATTAATCGTCATCCCCAACAGTGACAAGTGGTGAGATCAAATTTCAACATGTGGTCGATTTTAATGAGATGTGGCATCTACGTGGCATCATTTAACCAAAGGCACATAGGATGAGGTGGTACTTTCCTCACCAACTCTTCTTCACCCGCCATAAAAACATTTCCATGCATTAAAAATCCCTAAAAACCCAATTCACCTTTCCACTCTACCCTCACTTACCTTTACCCTACCTTTATTCATTAAAGTGTATCTACCCCTCTTTAATTAATTACCTGTCTCTTGTCCTAACCCCCTCCTTTTTGTATCCCCTTATTTCCCCTCCTATTTGTATCCCCTTGTTTTATTAATTAATAAAAGGCTTTTGTCCCCTTTATCCCCCAAACATTCATATCTCCTATTATAACTCATGCCCCATGGGATTTCCTTCTTAAACAAAAGGTATGTTTTACTTTATTTTGGGCCCATGTAAGTTTAACACTTCACGTCATCATCCTCCCTTCGCGTGTGATCTCCCATTGTTGTCCTCCATGCATGCTAACTCCACGCATGCACTCATTACTCTATCTCCATAACTCTTCACCTCCTTTGTTTAATTCCATCCATACGATAACTCCCTCCATACCTAGTCTCACATGTTAACTCCACCCTGCGTCATCTTCCATTTTAACTCCATGCATTTAACAAGTCATGCAATCTTTACTCAGGCATGCACACTCCTTATGGCATGCGCTCATACTCTTGTCTTCTTTCCTTATTTTCTCACACCACTCACCTATTTCTTATCCCTATTTTCTCACACCACTCACCTATTTCTTATCCCTATTTTCACATACTCCCAAGTTCCTATACTACTTCCTCGTGCGCCCTCATATTTTTGGCAGTGGAGATGTGCACTTAGTCATATTGGATGGTTGACATGGTTTCTTGATTGGTTCTTGGTAGCAGCTAGCATAGTGCTTCTTTCTTGTTCTTCTCTCTCTTAGTCTAGTGACTTCTTTGCTTCTCGTTCTTCTCTCTCTTAGTCTAGTCACTCTTCTTTGAGCAACGTGATCATTGTACCCGCTGTGGACTTGTCAATTGCAGCACAACCAACCCTCTTGCAAGCCTATCAATAAAGAAATCGAGTGTTTGTGTTCTAACTTTGTTTCTTGTCGATGTTTTGTGAATTTTGCAATCTAATTTCTCATTCTCCTTAACTATTCATTGTGATTCTATTGATCTTTTGAATAGTTTTTTGTTCTATTTCTATTCTATATTCATTGTGCTAAACCTGTAGGATGCCTCCAAGTGAAAAACTATATTTTCCCCATTGTTTTGGACAGTTTTAATACGCTGTCCAAGACGAACAGCTCGTTGTTTTTTGGGCTTACATGTAGAAAATCAGTCTTAAAAGACAGCAGCAAGGTACCCAGGGTGCCTAGGGACTCCCCCCCTAGGCTAGCAAGCACTAGCCCAAACGGAGAGGGGTCTAGCCCATGACAATTTGGGGCTTTACTCCAATTAGCCAAGTTTTCATCGCTGTAATAAAAGGTTATATCAGCTCAATTGGAGGGCGGAAATTTGTGCTAACACTATCCCAAGTTATTCTTAAGGCGGGGTGTTAGGATATTAAACATTATGGGATGATTTAAGACCAACTTGGTCTAATGTTCAAGTTGTGTGCTTTTGTACTTCAGTTTTATAACAGTTAGTGTTCTATATTATGCACGGGTCATCCGACAATGCTCATAATATTGGTATTGATGACAATTGGTTTGTGCCTTATCATCTCATTGGTCCATGATCTCTATTTAAAAATGGAGGGTCATTTGTTAGTGATAACCAAAGATAGAGAGAGACTATCATATTAGATGTAAGCATTCTCGAGCAGTGATACAACTTTGTTGTTGCTCTATGGATGCCTCTCTTTGAGGGTTTACTACATAAATCTTAGTATCTTGATCTTTGATTTGTGTGAGTTATTTCTTTGTGGTGTTTGTTCCTATGGATGCCCACATGTTGATTCTCAATAAAAAGTAAAGTTGGAACACTCTTTTAATTATTATCACTTCATTTTTTCTTGAAATGAACATCAAAGGGGAGAAGTAGCAAAACTATTGTTGAGTTCCTACGGTACAAAAAGGTTTCCACTTAATCACTTGGGGCATGAGACCTTGTTTTGTAAACGGACTCATGGGTAAACCAACTTACGTAACAAAACTTTATCTAGGTTATTTTTCTGTGAATGAATTGATTCTGAATAAAAAAAATTATCTTTTCATATCTCCACCTCTTAGCAGTGCCCCATGAAAACACATTATGAAAGATTGTTACAAGCACTAAGTCATTTTTCCATGGATGGACAATGGTTTAGCCTTGTACTATTGTGGGGAATTTAGCTAGTGGCCAACATGCATTTGCTTGGTTTGTTCGATAGTTCACCAACTCTCCCAATGACTCAAACTAGGACTAGCCCCCTCACATGAATGTTTTCCTATTCTTCCTACTTATTCTCTAATACATTGTTGTACAGGGTGTCTTTCTTTTGGTTAAACCCTTCTATTTTTCCCCTTTTTATTTTCTTACGTTGGTGTGCATTGTTCTTAGCCTATGTTGAACACAATTTCTCTACCTAGGGTGTGATTTGGAAAGCCTTGAATGTGTGTGCGCATGTCACATTCATAATTCACACGTTCACATGTCTAATACATTGTTGTACAAGGTGTCTTTCTTTTGGTTAAACCCTTCGATTTTTCCCCTTTTGATCTTCTTACATCATTGTGCATTGTTGTTGGCCTATGTTGCCAATAGACACACCTATTGTTGTGTTCGGTCTTGTATATATAAGTGAATAGATCCCCATTGTAGATCACTCACTCACACTTCATTGTAACATTCTCTCAAGCTAAGTGTATGGCTGATTGCACACTTATCTTAGGCACAAGTTTCAAGGTCAAGGAGCACCTTCTTGTGTGCTCTAGGGTTCATGGTGTGGGGGATCTTCTCTTGACTCTATAGCAAAGGATTGATGGGTTTTTCCCTTGATTGAGAAGGGTTTTCCCAGGATAAACTCTTGTGTTCTTGTGCATGGTTATTCTTCTTGTGATCTTGGTTACTGCAGCTATTGTATATGGTATTGCTGCATTGTTTATGGTTCAAGTACATGCTAAATTGAAATAAACCACATGTGCATGAGCTAAGCATTAAAATTCAACATATTAAACATCACACAAGAAATGACAAGAGTGTATATATCATTGAGTAATAAATATGTCCACAATTTCAAAGGCCCAAATGGGCAAAATAAAGTTTTCAGGGTTCAAAGACATAAATTTTGCCCAAAGGCAGTCCACTGAAACTAAGAAAATCATTCAGAAATCTTCAAATGACTGGTAATATGTGGTAGAGATAGTTCCTCCAGGAAAAAATCGGAAACACATTAGACAGACAAGTCTAAAACCACTGTACACAGAAAAGTAATAAACATGGAGGGGATAATTAAACAAAAGAACAAAATAGAAAAATATGACTCCAGTTCCAGCAACACTTGGCCAAAAGTCCTCTTTTGATTGCAGCTCCAGTTTTTATATTTGCTGCCTCCAATAAAAGATAATAACTATCAGATAGTTGAACTTCCTCTACCCAATGCTTCCTCAATCATGGGTGCCTGGGTTTTGATGCCAGTTGTTGAATAAAAGCAAGAAAATTGCAAATGGTGCCACATCAGCAGTGAACAGATATGTGACCCTTGCTAGTGCCAGTGCCAGTGCCAGTGCCAGTGCCAAATCATCTCACTTGTTTTGAAGATCCTTAACTTCGTACTTGAGGAAAAGGCACATGTGTCAGCTCAAGTGATGTCTCTGAAATAGGTGGTCCTGAAAGTATCAATACTATATTTTCCATTCATTTTGTTAATCATCTGTTCTTCGCTTTTGGAAACTTCCTTGAGGTAGTCCAGCTGAATAATCAAATTACCTTGGTGCCAGACAGAAAGGAACTCACCTTCTTTTTTATTGCTTCTTGCTTTTAGTATTGATTTAGGTGTTGCTTCCACACTCCCACATTGTATTTACACTGGGCGTAACTCTTAATACCATTGACTTAATTGTGTGTCCATTTTTTGGACATTAATACAATTATCTTATTTTATCTTACTCAATCAAACACAGACAATAACCCTTGTATTTTCTCCTTCATATCAGACAGAAATCAAATGATTTCCTTTACTGCCTCAATTTTCTCAGTGAAAGAAAAGTAAACCTTGTTAGCACAGACACAGGGTAGGAACTTAGCTTCAAGAATTTTTTGGTCTGTTAATCTACATATGCTGGTCTGCAGCTCTTCAATCTGTCCTTTAAGGGATACTTCTGCATCTGAAAGATGTTTCTGGAAAACCTCTGAACTAGCATTGATTGTATGTTCCAAGGACTATAAGCTTATTCCCAAACTTGAATATAATTTTTTTCTTTGTTTTCCTCCACTTCTTTGAGTAACTGCTCAAAAATTCTCACCCGAAGAGGTGGTGGCATGCACTTTATCTTAAATATCATTTTCCCAAAAGGGAGCAATGGAACAAGTTGGTTTGATGGCCAACGAAAAAGATAATGCAATATCACAAGTCATCAAATTATTTTTCAATTCTACAGCTTCCAAGTGCAATTTCTTATTCTTACGTGATTGAGTCTGATGCTGATTTTCAAGAATGTCTAAAGTGGTCCTATGAAACTTTACTTTCTCAGTATAAGTCATAATGCTTACATCTATTTATAATACAGTAAGTGGGCTAAATCTCTGACTTCAATTTCTATTCTTTAGGAGTAGCCAAGAAAACCTTCACAGACGTCTGCCTTCTTTTATAACCAAATTCAGAATCTCATCTCATATGTGATGATGTCACAAGAAGATCAGGAGTAACCAAGGCTGATCTTTGTGTTTGTGGCTCCTGTTTCCTTTTATCCATTAGCTGTTGGACAAAAGGGGGAGACAAGTAAACAGCAAGAAGATAGAACTCCTAAGATGAATGTGCAACCTCAAACCAATTGTAAGGACGGGACAGAGGACCCACCAACAATAGGAATCAACAGTACAGAGCAATCCCTCAAATTCGGTCGAAATCTCAGTCCCATAACTATTACAGAAATTGAGCACATAAAGACACCAAGATAACTCGAAAGAGTTCTCTGTATTGTATATTAATGAGAAAGAGAAAGTTTTCTTATATAGGATTACAAGCAAGTCGATTCAATCACTTTACAAATGTGGGATAGACTGAGAAACACAATAAAGTGAAATAAGACATTAAAGCATAAAATAATCTAAAGTCAAGTTGACTTTATTAATGCCTATGTCTAATATCTAATTGACCATTATAAGCTAACATTTACTTTAACACCCTCCCTTAATGGTCAATCTACTAACTACACCAAGCTTATCCCAGAATTTTACATATTTTTCTAGACCCAAAGACTTGGTGAGAATGTCTGCAATTTGGTCCTCTGTGGGACAATACTGTAGCTCAATAGATCCATCCTCTACAAGTTCTCTGATGAAGTGGCAATGTACCTCAACATGTTTGGTACGCTCGTGGAAGACTAGATTCTTGGTAAGTTTGATCATCCCTTGACTGTCACATAACAGGGGTGTTGGCTCTGTTTGCTCCATCTGCATATCTGAAAGCATCCTCTTGAGCCAAACTACCTCACATGCTCCTTTCACTACTCCTCAATATTCTACTTCTGTCGATGAAAGGGCTACTACATGTTGCTTCTTGCTGGTCCATGTGACTGCACCCGTGCCAAGGCCGAAAACATATCTAGAAGTAGATTTTCTATCATCAACAAAACCTGCCCAATCTGAATTTGTATACCCACACAACCTAGGTTCTTTGCCTCTGTTGTACAGAATGCCAAAGTCAAGTGTCCCTTTCACATATCTCAACACTCGCTTCGTTGTTGTCCAGTGCTCTACCTTTGGCGTTGTCATGAATCTGGAAATGAAGCTCACAACGAAACTCAAATCAAGTCTAGTGGTTGTAAGATATATCAAGCTACCCACTAGTTTCCTATATACTAACTCATTAACTGCCTTAGAGTCTGTTTTGGCTGAAAGTTTCAACCCTTTCTCCATAGGTAACAAGATTTTGCAACCTATCATTCTGAACTTGTCCAACAAACTCCTGGAATATTTTGTTTGTGAGATAAAATTGTTGTTACTTGTTTGCCAAACCCATACAATAGTGTAGGAGGTTTAGATCTGTCATGTCAGAAGCTTTGTTCATATTGAATTTGATCTGTGTTATTGCACTTGCCTCACTACCTGTTATAATGATATCATCTACATATATGACCAGAAAGATGATATCATTACCAACTCTTTTGACATACATGTTGGAATCTGTAGAATTTCGTTGGGACCCCTATTCATCCAAATACCTATCAATCTCGATGTACCATGCCCTAGGTTCCTGTTTCAGACCATATAGAGCTTTATTTAATCTGCAAACCAGATGCTCCTTCCCTGAAACCTGAAAATCTTGCGATTGATACATGTATACCTCTTCCTCCAAATCTCCATTGAGGAAGGTACTCTTCACGTCCATTTGATGGACCTTCTAGCCATTCTGTGCTGCCATGGCTAAAACAAGACGAATGGTGCTCATCTTTGTTGTAGGAGCAAAGGTTTCCTCATAATCAATGCCTCTCCCTGAGAGAACCCTTTTGCAACTAGTCGTGCTTTGTACTTGTTAAGTGTACCATTTTCCTTGTACTTTACCTTGTACACCCATTTGCAGTCAATGGGTTTCTTCCCTAATGGAAGTGGTGTGAGATCCCAAGTCTAACTTTTCCTCAAACTCTCATGTTTAGATGTCATGGCCTTTTTCCATTCATGTCTCCCTTGTGCTTCCTCGAACATTTATGGCTCACAGATTTCCTGAATATTGGCCATAAGAGAAAAGTTGATCGTGTTTGTTGTCTATTTGCTCTTTCCTCTTGATGATCGCCCCTCGATCATTTCACTTATTCGAACATCTCCAATGTTGTTGTGCCACCACTTGGGTCTCTTCTTGGGATCTTCCTCATCCAAGTTAGTATTTCCACCATGACTTGGGTCACCTGTATCTAGATAAGAAATTACTGGTCTAGGAGACTCCTCATGCTCAGAATATTCCCCCCCTTCAGTTGGAGCTACCTGAAGCTTGACACCTGAATCTTCATCCACTTCTGGCTTCTCAGTAATTTGGAACTCGGGAGAAGTTTGGAAAGGTCCAACCTCCTCATCAACAACAATATCTATGTTGAAGCTCACCTTATCAGTGTCGATATCAACCAACCTGTAAGCCTTATGAGTGTTGTTGTACCCTGTAATCATCATCTTTTTGTTCTTTGGAGCTAACTTGGTTCTCTTCTCAGCTGGAATACAAGTGTAGGCAATTGAACCAAAGACTTTAAGATGACTTACTTTGGGCTTTCTTCCAGACCATGCTTCCTCTTGGGTCTTCAGCAAGTATACTGTTGTGAACACTTCCTTGGCCCAAAACCTGTTTGGAACAGACCTGTTCAACTACATACACCTGGCCATCTCTATGATAGTACAGTTCTGCCTCTCAACCACTCCATTTTGTTGTGGAGTGTAGGGTGTAGTATATTGTCTTTGGATCGCATGTTTAGCACAAACGTTACTGAACTCTTTTGAGCATAATTCCCCACCATTATCAGATCTAAGAGAGGTAATATGACAACCTGACTCTTTCTCTACTAATGCTTTGAACTTTTGAAATTCATTAAACACTTCAGATTTTTTAATTTCATAAAATACACCAACATTTTCCTGCTGAAATCATCAACAAACAAAACGAAATACCTACCACCTGTGATTGATGTTGTGTTCATCGGTCCACATATGTCTGCATGAACCAGATGAAGGACTCTTTGCGCTCTCCAAGCTTGTCCTTCATCAAATGGTGTTCCATGTTGATTGAAAACAATATGTTCTTCAAGAAGAAGGCTCAGCCCTTGTCTGTAGTCTCATGCAGACCTTTCAAATGTTTCCAATCATGGCAGAAGTCTTCCCAGTTTGAACCTCAAGAAGCATCTCATCTATCATGGACAACTTGAGCAACACCACTATTTCTTTGTCTTGTCCATCAAACTTGTCCTGGTCTTTCCAATAACAGTGGGTCAGGTTTCCTAACCAAGAACGATATATGGCAAACACCTATACTCAAAAATGGCCAACATACGTTGCTTCCACATAGTGTAGTTCTTCCAAGAGAACTTATGGTTGCCTTCTAGCATGATGTTTGACAATGAAGCCATAGATACAAGTCAAAAGTGCAGAAAAATAGATCGAATCAGAGAAACAACTGCAAAATACCTGTTCTTCCCTCCCTGAAACTGCAACACAGGAGTAAAATCACTTGGATACTGGCTCTAAATAGTTGTAGCGGCCATGTATTATTGAGAAACACTCATATTTGTGACAAATCTGCCCTAAATCAGCCCAAAAATACTCAGATCTGCGTACCAATAGCTGAAACTTCACAGATCTAGATAGATCTGCCCTCAAACAGCTCAAAAACAGTCAGATTTGCTAATAACCAGCACCAAAAATAGTCAATTTTTCCTTGGATCTGCAGAAAAATAATAAATCAGCAGCTAAAACTTCCAGATCCGCAAATCCAGGCACCAAGATAGGAAAAAAACAGCATCAATCTGCTTCCAATTCGTCTATACTGTCAAGGAAACTGAGAAATAAGATATTATGGGTCATTAATCAAACTTTTCTGCACTTTTCTGAGCAATTACGTACAATTCCGTACAGATTTTGTACAACTACACGGACTCCGTACGACTGTGTTGTTATACCGTACGATTGTTCCGTATGACCTTTGGAATTGATGGTTGAAAACAACAACTGAAAATCACTGTACAGTGGCTGAAAATTTCAAAATAATTGACCTTGCTTCGAAAAAAATGAAACGATACCTGGTTCCAATGAAACCCTTTTGGCTCTTCAATGTGCTATGCTTGTGATCCCTTGATCGGTCTCTGTCAGCAGCAGTCCCTAGGTCTTCACGCTCTCACAAACTCCATGGCTCTAGCTGAGCTTTGATACCATCTTATGGAAATCGAGCACTTAAAGAAACCAAGATGACTCGAAAGAGTTCTTTGTATTGTATATTAATGAGAAAGCAAAAGCTTTCTTATATAGGATTACAAGCAAGTCGAGTCAATCCACTTTAGGAATGTGGGATAGACCGAGAAACACAATGAAGTGAAATGAGACATAAAAGCATAAAATAATCTAAAGTCAAGTTGACTTTATTAATGCTTAAGTCTAATATCTAATTGACCATTATAAGCTAATATTTATTTTAACAATAACCCTCTGAGAAGGAGATGGTTAATTGGGGGAGGCCTAGAATGGATCAATCGAAGGAAAAAATGGAGCAAGAATGGAAGATGAAAGCTTGCTAAGAGCATCCAAGCTGAAGAGGGAGAGAATAAGGAAGAGATTCAAGAAAGAAGCAGAGACCAAGAGGAGTACGAGGAAGATACAAGTGGCATATTTTTGGTAACTCGGAGAATACTAAGGAACACTTTGTGACGTTTCAATCATTATTTCGCAAAACTATCAAGGGGCCACGGAAAGGTCAAAGGACTTCGACAAACTTTGATTCCATCTTTAACTTTAGAAAGATGTAAGTGGGTCCCATTTAACCACGAACATTCAATGGTCATCCAAACCTGTTTGGGCCCACCATGACAAGTCCATTTGAGATGCATTTAAGTTTTGTTCATATCCAAAAACAAAACTTTACACATTAGCTCTATTGAGTTGGGAAGATCATCTACTCAGAAGCTTGACCTTTGAAGTGGAAAACTGACTATGTTTCAGGCACAAAGATGCCCGAAAAGCTAAGCCATTGAGTAAGGGACTGAACCAATTTCCCAAACTTTGATACTTGGGCATTTAGCAAGGCCCATGGAGACTTGAACTAATTTCTATGTATGGAATCATTTTAACACAAGGTGCACACATGCAACTTTTATGCAAGGAGGAGAGTTGTGAGAGAGGAAAATAATGCACGCATAAAAGTAGGTTTTTGGCAAGAAGTAGAAGGTTGGAGGGTCCATTGCCTCTCTATGTACCCAGGGGAGGCAATCCTTAGCCCCACCATCTAAGAAAGCGGCAATGGCAAGAGCAAAAGGTTCCTCAACAAGTACAGCAAGGGAAGTTGTGAATAATCCAAAGCTTGCAACCACCCACCATGACACTTGCCTAGAAAAAGCAATAGGGAACCCACGACTGGAAATATCATCCTTGGATATGGGTGAGTACATTCAATAGATGACAAACAATGCTATCATCTTTTGTTTCATATGTTTTTTGCCTTTGGAATTTGTATTGAGTTGGTGGGTGAACACCAAGTGAGCAGTGAAAGGGTCCATTGACTTGAAACTATTTACAAAGGGATTTTTATTGGTATTTTCTTAAGCACATGGGACAAATATAAGTTTTTTGTTGATGACTGCAGATATGTGAGACATTCTCCAGCTTACAAACCTATGAGATGTGGATCATTGCAGCTATGTGAGTCTTTCTCTCAGCTTACAAACCTAAGCGAAAGCCCCTAAGAAGGGTATGTGGTTCCTGCTTGAGACAGAGCTGGAAAGTAGAGATGACCTCCTCCATTCAGAGAGTTGAGAAGAACTCCAGATGATTATCCAGTGGGAAAGGCGATCTGTTGAGTTAGACGTGCTTGTGGCTGAGCACAAGGTGAACGTGTGAAATGTAATGTCCCCACTTTGGGACATCATTATATTACAGATGGTTATGATGACCAGAGTAGCCAGATGGAGGTTATAGCGAGTACATGGACTATTGAGGGGTATTTTGGGGTCCGGGTTGCATCTCTCATCTTGTTTCATCATTATGATCCATTTCACACAACTTGGCTTTGGTTCCATTGCATTCCGACGATTTCCATGATTTTGAGTTATTTTGGACTATAGGTTAATTAAATTCACTAAAGAGGTCATATTGGGCATAATACTTGGAGGAACCTCTTAGTGTAATAGCTCATTGGAATCTGGAGGAACAACACTACAGGATAGGATGATGAAAAGTGACTTTCAGTGGCCAGGGAAGCCACAAAAAGAGATAAGGTACTTTTAAGAGGTAAAATGGCAAATTAATTAATTAATTAATTATTAATAAAGTAAAAGTCACTTTGGAGAGACAAGGTGAGCAGGAAGGATTAAAGAGAGGCAAGGGCCTCTATTCTCTCATTCATGTTGATTATCATTTTGATATCTGGCTTCTAGCTAGTGAACCCATGCACTTCGGGGTTTTGAGGGTTTTGACTTAACAAACTCTAGAGATCAGCTCGGTGGTGAAAGATCCCACCCAACCTGGTCCGAGCTTGGTCATGGAGGTGAAAGATTCCTCCCTCACCATTCTACATCAAATCTACTTCAGCCACAGGCGGACTTGACTTTGGTTACAGGTTTAGAGAGAGATAGGGTGCAGCTTCAGAGGTTTTCCAGCAGGAGGGCACACCACCTTGAGGAGGATAGTTCGATTTGGACAGAGGAGAAGGATTTGGAGGAAAGGGACTTCTGGGTTTCATTCGTATGCCATAGGGCATCATTTCTAGTTTATTTCAGAGGAGTTTTATCGGCCATTTTATTTACTAGAGCTTGGCACGAGTTGGAGAAGAGAGGGGTGCACTTCAGAAAGTGGTTTCAACCATTTGGTGGCTCAGACCTTCACTATTTCGCTTGAGACTTCACCAATGAGGTAGCAGTGCCCCGATCTATCATTTCAATGGTTTTGGGGAGCATTTGGAGGTCTCTAGGAGAGAGGCCTAATTATTGGGTCTTCATTCATCCAGGAGGGTATTAAATAGTATTATGATGACCAGGGTAGCTAGTTGGAGATTATAGCGAGTACAAGAGCTATTGAGGGATATTTTGGGGTCTGGCTTGCATCGCTCATCCTATTTCCTCATTATGATCCATTCTGCACATATTGGCTTTGGTTCTGTTGCATTTCGACGATTTCCATGATTTTGAATATTTTGAGCTATAAGTTAATTAAATTCACTGAAGACGTCATTTTGGGCACAATACTTGGAGGAACCTCTCAGTGTAATAGCTCATTGGAATCGGGAGGAACAACACTACAAGATAGGATGATGAGAAGTGACTTTTAGTGGCTAGGGAAGCCACAAGGAGAGATAAGGTGTTTTTCATAGCTAAAAAGGTTAATTAATCAATTAAAGTGATTTAATTAATTAATTAATAATTAATAAAATGAAAGTCACTTTGGAGGGACAAGGTGAGCAGGAAGTATAAAGGAGAGGCAAGGGCCTCTATTCTCTCATTCATGTATGATTATCNTTTTGATATCTGGCTTCTAGCTAGTGAGCCCATACCTTGGGGGTTTTGAGGGTTTTGACTTAACAAACCCTAGAGGACGATTCGGTGGTGAAAGATTCCACCTAGCTTGTCCCAAGCTTGGTCTCGGGATGCAATACTCCCCCACACAATTCTAGTTCAGATCTACTCAGTGCAGGAGGGTTCTACACCAACCACAGGCACAGGAAGAGAAGGAGGGCACACCATTGGGGGTTTCCAGCAAGGGGAGCGCACCATCCATTGAGGGAAGTTCTTTCCAGGTGATTGGCAGGGCTTCTGGAGATTCTAGCACCTGGGTTTTACTTGCAGGGTCTTGGCCATTAGATCCAGTGCATTCCAGAGGAGTTCTATGTGCCATTTGATTTATTGGGTGCATTGGACGAATTGGAGGAGAGGAGTGTTAGGATATAATGGATGTGCTCGTTTTACCATCGACAATATCACGATTGTCACCCAACCATAGGCCGAAGCCACCCTCCGAGCACCTTAACCTTGACAGAGAATCATTTCGGAAGCAAACCCTAGGCTAGATAGCCAAACAAAGGGTAGTGCACCTTTCTCCAAGGATAGCACACCAAACAAGAGCTGCTCAGATAGTCAAAACCATAACCAAGAGATAGTCCAAGCCAAAACCGAAATTTGCTAGTTGCAGCAGCTGCAACGGCAACTCTCCTCCAAACTTGCACACAAACTAGGCAACTGCAGTGCCCACAAGTGTTGCTCTGCAATTCTGAGAATGCCTACCAGAATGAAGACTGCCCTCCTGTATTTATACTAATTCTAGCTAACTACCTGGGCCGACTTCTCATTCTGGGTGCCTATTTACTCAATATATAATATTTCTTTTGGCCGACTTCTTCTCTAGTAGGCTAATAACCTAATACAAATTATCCTCTTGAGCCGACTTGTCTTCTAGGGTTATTAGCCAACTCATTAGGTTTTCTTCTTGCTTCCCGGAATATTCTATTCTCGTTAGGTTTACACGTGGAGGTAAATACCTCCCGCAACTACTATAATATCAACACTCCCTCCTAGCTAGGGAGGTATTACAGGTAATGGTCTTGAACACAAACATACCATTCACCCGATAGCATCAACATACTCGTATAGACTATCTTATGATTAGTTCATGAGCACCATCATCACTATCAATGTCATCAACTGCATCATCTCTCGAAACCATACTCCATCTGAGTAATCAGAGTTGATGCTGGATAAGTCACTCACTCCATAGACTGACACAAGAACCATTCTTCTAATCTGGATATATGTCCTAGAAGAATAAATGTCCTAAACCATTTTCCGTCTGGGAAATCTCTATCCATTGATCATCCATCTAGCTGATAATCATTTCCAACACTGTTGATAGTCTTCAAGGCAATCGGAACAATATCATTCAATAGAACACAACTGTATCTATCCATAGTAGTACATGTTATCCCCGATATCTAGGGATAACTAGGAGATCATGTCTCGAGGCCCACAGGTCCTAGACATGGAGTATCGAGAGCAGGATCGACCTAAGTATGGCCCTGGAGGGCCCATCCTTCTTCTTCTTTGCCAGACTTGTCCTGTTAGCAGCAGCAGCATCCATCACCATCGGTTTGGACCTGCATCAGAGAGGACTCTTGCTCCATGAGATAATTAATCCAAGGTATCATGGTATGTGTCATGTTTGATCGTTATAGCCTTCTTATATATGCATTAGGTTCCTATCATTTCTGATAACTGCTTGGATCTTACACTAATCCACTTGACCATTGTTGGGGGGATTAATGGGGTGACTTAGCAAGCTTGTATTCATGGGTTTGGGTTAGCCACCAAAGGGGATTTGCAGAGCCATCGTCCGCTCCCACCATTCTATCATTTTACATCTTATCTCCCACACATCCATCCCATTCCCCTAGTCCGGCCATTAGGATGACCTTTTGGGGGTTACACTTTGTCCTGTGGGAAGAAGGGGCTAAAGGCCCAGGGGGTAAAAGCAGCTAGTAAAAGGTAAAATCCATAGGAAATAAAACCTAGAGATGCTTCGCCCAGGGATCCCCGAGAAGGCAATAAAAGGCCTCTCGATAAGAAACTAAAGGGACCCTAAGAAAATAATAAAAACAAGACCTAACCAAGAGGTTGGGAGGTCTCATCATGAGCCGGCCCATTATGTTCATAGGTATCCAGCGGTATGACATTGCCATTATCTGGTCACCACACCAGGGCAATGACCTTTGGTTGCATGGCCAAGGGAAAGGGGGTCTCATCACGAGCCAACCTTATCATTTCTGCGAAGATACCAGTGGGTAACACTGTCAGCTCTGGTCACCATGCCAAGGCAGTGTCCTCTGGTCAAACCTTGAAGTAAAAAAGAAAGAAAAGCAATAAATGAAGAATAAAGGCAATAAAGGGCTTGGAAAAAATGCATCCATGACGGGTACAACTCGCCTCCTACAAAGGCACCCACAGACAACACTTGCCCTTGGTCTTACTGTGACTGGACATCCCTGACCATATTATCTCATAAAACATGGCTTGAATGATCTTCTGAGGAAACTTTCCATCTCTTGTGGGTATTAGCCCAATAGGTTATTCTATTAGTCTTCTTCAGCTTTGTATAGTAGATCTGTGTAATGTCTTTGAGCTCTTAAATGATGTGCTAGGGATTTCATGCATATATTTGATAAATTTAATGATGAGATATGACTGACATTGCTATGATCTCTAGGACTGATGAGCCCATGGAGGGCGTAGTCTTTGATGTGCAGGACCATACCTGGCGGACAGGTACCAGTGGACCGGTACACATGGGGATATGATGAGTTCAGACCTCCATGGGGCTAAAGAGCCCATCAGATGGTTGTTGGGATGGCAAAGGCAGGACAACGTTGTGATGAGCATTTGCACGAAGAAGACAGAAGGACGTTCCACCAGGACACCATAGTAGAGCCCGACCTAGGGGGGATCACCCACTACAGATGGGACGATTGCTTTTGATGGACAGGACGTCACCTGAGGCAGCTGGACGTTTTTCTAGAGCGTGTGGCAGTGTGCTGAGGTCATTTGGCACGTGTGGCAGCTTGGAGAAGCCCTAAAAGGGCCAACGTTCTGCTTCCTGGATGCTGATCTTGCCCAAAAAGGGCCAACGTCTCCCTCAGAGGGGCCTAACGTCTCCCTTTTAGCTCATAATTATGACATTTTTAGCATTTAATGTAATAAACAGTGTAATATTGTTAGTCAGCCTTGTCGGCTGTTTTAATGACCTATTTTTGTAATTAAAGGTCATAAGATTGGTATAAATAGAGGACGT
>ML776959.1:2582407-2596964 GCA_009831015.1 Picea engelmannii
GGTCTTGCATTTATTTATTTAATCATTTTTTCTTAGGGTCCCTTAGTTTCTTATCGAGAGGCTTTTTATTGCCTTCTCGGGGATCCCCTGGGCAAAGCATCTCTAGGTTTTCATTTTCCTATGGCTTTTATCTTTTACCAGCTACTTTTACCTCCTGGGCCTTTAGCCCCTTCTTCCCACAAGACAAGATGTACCCCGGAAGGTCATCCTAATGGCCAGACTAGGGGAATGGGATGGATGAGCGGTATATAAGATGAAAAAGTGATAAGATGGTGGGAGCGGACGATGGCTCAGCAAACCCC
Source organism: Picea engelmannii (assembly GCA_009831015.1). Taxonomy (NCBI): domain Eukaryota; kingdom Viridiplantae; phylum Streptophyta; class Pinopsida; order Pinales; family Pinaceae; genus Picea; species Picea engelmannii. The sequence continues at coordinate 2,582,710 of ML776959.1, forward strand.
CCTTGGTGGCTAACCAAAACCCATGACTGCCAGCTTGCTAAGTTACCCCATCAATCACCCCAACAGTGGTCAAGTGGATTAGTGTAAGATCCAAGCAGTCATCCGAAATGAAAGGAACCTAATGCATATATAAGAAGGTTATAATGATCAAATATGACACATACCATGATACCTCGGACCAATTACCTCATGGAGCAAGAGTCCTCTCTGATGCAAGCCCAGGTCGGTAGTGATGGAAGCTGGTGCTGCTGACAGGACAAGTCTGGCTAAGAAGAAGAAAGATGGGCCCTCCAGGGCCATGCTCAAGTCGCTCCTGCTCTCGGTACTCCATGTCTAGAACCATGTGGGCCTCGAGACATGATCTCCTAGTTATCCCTAGATATCGGGGATAACAGGCAGGACAGTTGAGAGTCAGTGAGGACATGATCATGGCAACCAATAGGTGCATTGATGACACACATGCATTGGTGGCAGATTATTGTTGGAGGGCATCGATGGCACATGACAGTTCGGATGGGGGATTTTGCATGGATGACTTTCATACTCTCAAGGAGAGGATGACTATGACGAGGGTCGACTACCAGCAGTTGTTGATGGACAAAGACTATCTATTGGAGGTTGGCGAGGTGTATCACAGGGCCCTGAGGGAGCAAGAGTCGGAGGTGGATAGACTCACTCATGAGTTGGAGAGCACCCGAGGTTTCTTGAGAGGCACACAGACAGCCCTTCATGAATCAAAGTCCAGATCAGAGGAGCTTCTTGAGAAGACTCGTCAGAGATCCACTACATCTATCTTAGTGGAGGCTCATATATATCATTCAGTCACATTGCTAGAGGATGTTGGTGGTCTACCAAAGGAGCACCAGTTGATGGAGGAGCATGAGGAGTACCCAGGATCACTAATGAGTATGGAGAGTTATGATCTGGAGGCACAGGAACTACCCTCCATGAGGATCTTTGAGACAGTCGAGCACTCACATACGCACGGGGACTCCAGAGCCAGGGGCAATTATGAGGACACTTCCATTTGTGTCCCAGAAGCGGTTGACCTTCCTATAGAGGTTGACCCAGTAGTGCACCCAGGATCCATGATGTTGCAGGAGTATACAGGAGATTACATGAGTATGCAGGAGCATACAATGGTAAGTGATAGCTCACAGAGACATGCAGCGATGTACAGTGAGATTCAGAGGGGTGTATTGACTTACAAGGAGGAGACACACTTAGTAGAGCATGGAGATGTCTCTCCTTTGCAGCAGCACATAGTACTGGTGGATCACCTTCACAGTGGCAACAACCATAGAGGTGATGATGATTGGGATTCAGTGATGATTACAGGCGAGTATGTACCATGGGTACCGATGGACGAGCTTTTGGTTGAATCCTTGGGATTGACCAAAGCATATGATACCTTCCAGTCCTACATTTAGCCATAGATGTTTCTGTTAGCCTTTCCCGACACTTTTATCATTGACAGCAGCATGAGGAGAGATAGACAGTGGCAGAGGACATGGAGAGTGAGTAGGTCGAGACCACCTGACAGGAGTGCTTTTACGACATACAGCAAGATAGGGGTGGATCATCATAGGCAGACGGTTGAGATTTGTGTGTGATGGTGAGCATCATAGGCTCGCGGATAGCAGACATCAGACATCTCAGAGGGTGACACAGATGCAAATTCTCATGAGGATGAGCATGGAGGGCTTCCGACAGTGATCAGTATGACACATGAAAAGTTAGCGGGGATTGGAAGTGATAAACTTCCAAGTTTGCCATGGGATACAGGATTTCATTTTGTCAGCAAGTTGTTTCACTTCATGATGACCCAAGTGGCGCCAGAGAGCCACATACTTTTGGGTTGATTTTGAGTGGGCTTGCAGGGGCTTGTCCTATGGAGCGAGACAGTTTCTTCCTGTTAATCATCGTGATCGAGCATGGAGATGGTTGGGCAGGTACTACTTCCATAGAGATTCTTTTACAGATGCAACTTCTGGACAACAGGCCCAGTTACCATAGATATTCCAGTTTGAGGATCCAGGAGTGGGGGATCCAATATGTATACAGCAAGCAGATAGTCACAGTCAGAGTAGTGCAACGCCAGCTTGGTGATCTTTGGCAGAGACTAGCATGGGACCCGGGGATTGCAGGGTTGAGCATTTCACTGACTGATAGAGGCGAGTGGACCCTTGCAGGGGAGAGTTATTTTGACTTTCCAGTGAGCTTTAGTGTTGAGGAGAGCACATCACTTGAGGGTGTCTCATGGAGGTTTTGCAGTACCTCACTATGGCAGCAGCATGTGCAGTTGATGGAGACCGTGTTGGTCTTGATATGGATTCAGAGGATGGACTCATTCCAGGATGAGGCCATGTGTCATGTGCAAGAGACTCCTGGTGTTGTTATGATTCAAGATCATGCTTCACAGGGTATTGCAGTTCGCATCCTGATATGGGACCCAAGGGGCGGAGTGCGTGCTAGTTCATCTTTGGATGGGGCCTACGATGTGTCCCACAGGTGGACATGGGACATGGGTATTATATTCGGATGGGTTCAGTTATTGCTTGAGGACAAGCAATATCCTAGCAGGGAGGACTGTAATGTCCCCACTTTGGAACATCATTATATTACAGAGTGTTATGATGACCAGAGTAGCCAAATGGAGATTAGAGCGAGTACAAGGACTATTGAGGGGTATTTTGGGGTCTGGCTTGCAACACTCATCTTATTTCATCATTATGATCCATTCCGCACAGCTTGGCTTTGGTTTCGTTGCATTCCGACGATTTCCATGATTTTGAGTTATTTTGGACTATAGGTTAATTAAATTCACTAAAAAGGTCATATTGGGCATAATACTTGGAGGAACCTCTTAGTGTAATAGCTCATTGGAATCGGGAGGAACAACACTACAGGATAGGATGATGAAAAGTGACTTTCAACGAAGCCACAAGGAGAGATAAGGTACTTTTCAGAGGTAAAATGGCTAATTAATTAATTAAAGTGATTTAATTAATTAATTAATTATTAATAAAGTAAAAGTCACTATGGAGAGACAAGGTGAGCAGGAAGGATAAAAGAGAGGCAAGGGCCTCTATTCTCTCATTCATGTTGATTATCATTTTGATATCTGGCTTCTAGCTAGTGAGCCCATGCACTTGGGGGTTTTGAGGGTTTTGACTTAACAAACTCTAGAGTTCAGCTCGGTGGTGAAAGATCCCATCCAACCTGGTCCGAGCTTGGTCACGGAGGTGAAAGATTCCTCCCTCACCATTCTACATCAGATCTACTTCAGCTACATGCAGATTTGTCTTCAGTTATAGGTTTAGAGAGAGATAGGGTGTAGCTTCAGAGGTTTTCCTGCAGGAGGGTGCACCACCTTGAGGAGGACAATTCGATCTGGACAGAGGAGAAGGATTTGGAGGAAAGGGACTTATGGGTTTCATTCGTATGCCATATGGCATCATTTCTAGTTTATTTCGGAGGAGTTTTATCGGCCATTTTATTTACTAGAGCTTGGCACGAGTTGGAGAAGAGAGGGGCGCACTTCAGAAAGTGATTTCAACCATTTGGTGGCTCAGACCTTCACTATTTCGCTTGAGACTTCACCAGTGAAGTAGCAGTGCCCCGATCTATCATTTCAGTGGTTTTGGGGAGCATTTGGAGGTCTCTAGGAGGGAGGCCTAATTACTGGGTCTTCATTCATACAAGAGGGCACAAGTCAGATTAGGGGTTTGTGCATTTGGTGGGTCAAAACTGCACCAATCATCCTGAGACTTCACTAGGGGTTTCGTATTGACCTGATCTATAGTTTGGCACCTTCATCGGAGTGTTTGGAGGCCTTTAGTAGCAAAGCCGAATTGTTGGGTGTATTCAGTCTTCCAGTAGAGCGCAGTTTATTCAATGTAGGTTCAGCACTTTCAAAGGGCAGGGATCTCAGCTTGTTATTCATATATTGCAGTCATGTGGCCTTTGGAGGATTGTAGCTTCTCTTCTTGATCTTGCCTAGGGATCATCTTCATTTTGCTATTAGCTCTTAGCTATATTGTACTAGATCTGCAAATCCATTGTATCAGGGTCTTCTTCTATTATGACTAATATCAGATCTGAGGTATTTTCGATTATTCCATGTGTTGTTGATCTTGCATCTTGTTGAGGTATGTCCATTGCTACACTTATTTGATTATTGCTGCAAACACACATAACAATTATCAATATAAACCCTAGGGCAACCTAAAAGACCAAATCAGCACAGTGTTTGACAAAATGCCACAACCATAAAACAGTTAAAAATTCATGGAAAACGCAATGTTCTTGGCATCTTGGTTTGGGAACATGACATGAAATCCCAAAGTGTTGGGTGCATTGTCATGTGAATAGAAATGAAGATGATGTATTAGCCTCCTCTGAGCAGCAGAGTTGACGAGAAAACTACAGGTGATTCTTCTGTGTGAGGTAGTGGGAAAGAAGATATGTAGAGTGGACGTGCCTGTGGACGAGCACAGGTGAACGTGTGAAGATCTGGTTCTTCTGTGTAATGTAGTGAGCCAGAGATATGACAACCCTATGGATGTGCCCCTAGTGGATGAGCACTAGTGGGTGTATCAGATCCTTTGTTATATATTGTTCAAGAGTCAGACCTGCATGTAACCCTAATTGTTATGTAAAGGGTACAGATCGGCCCCACCTTAATGTGATTAGTAATAAATGTAAAAGATATTTAATCTGGTTAATATTAATTATAATGTGACTTAGAGAGGTCGGCCTTGTTGAGCCAATAGACACTTATGTTGATAGGACAAGTCTAATATAAGTAAAGGAAGATTCCCCATTGTGGAATCATATCCTTCATATGAGTTTGGAAGTTTCAGCAAGTACACTTCTTTGGGAAAAGTGTGCACCTCTCTTGGGCGCTAGAGTTCTAGGGTTTGAGCACCCTCTTGTGTGCTAAGTCTTATTGGTGGTGAAGATCTTTCTCTTGAAGAATATAGCAAAGGATTTGGCTGGGTTTTCTTCCCTTGTTGAGAAGGGTTTCCTAAGATACTTCTTGTGTTCTTGTGCATGGTGTTTCTTCTTGTGATCTTGGTTGCTGCAGCATTCTTGTTTATGGTTAAGACAAATGCAAATTGAAATGAAGTACATGCTTAACCTAGCTTATTGAAAAATCAACATGGTATCAGAGCATAGGTCTTGAAGATCCCATTGCACAAGCATTTTCCATCCTTTCTCTCACACATCTGCATAAACCGTACAGCCCTGCTAGGGTTTCTAGAAATTTTGTACGGCCTCCTCTTCTGAGAGTTTTCAGCACTCAAAACTTGGACGTTGGGGCTAAAAAGGACATAGGAGGGTACGGCCTCCTCCAGTGCACCTCCAGCAAGTCTCAGATTGCATTTCCGGGCATTTTGATTTTTTGGCTCTAAGGGTTTCTAGGGTTTCGCCAAAATTCTGCAGAAAATTCTGAATTGTCTTTCTGCAAACTTCTTGAAGAAGCTTCTCAGTTTACCATGGCTATCATATTTATCAAGGCTTATTGTTGGCAGTCATAAGCCCAACAAAACCTAAAAGTGCTAGCCTAGTTGAGAAGGGTTTGTGAAGATGAGCAAAATCATGATGGAAAGCAAGCTCATCCAGGAAGACAAGACCTCAAAGAAATGAAGACATCAACATCTCAGCACTCTCAGGTATGGTTCCTATCAATGACAATACTTGGCTAATTGACAGTGGTGCCTCCATCCACATGACCGGTATTAGAAATCATCTAACACATTTCGTTGAGAAAGAGACACATCTACATGTTGTTCTTGGAGATGATGTCAAATATAATGTGAGAGGAGTTGGAACTTCTACTTTCCAACTAGATTCAAATATGCAGCTTAAACTAGAAGAAGTACTATATGTACCCAGAATGAAGAGAAACCTTGTCTCTATTTCGGCCTTGGAAGACAAAGGTTACAAAATTACTTTCTCAGAAGGAAGAGTTCTTGCATGGCACAAAGACTCTGATATAAGCTCTTCCAAAGTAATTGGTGTCCGAAAAAACAGTTTGTACAAGTTGACCATCAAACCAGTTCAAGCCTTATTACATGACACTATCAGCTTGAGTGAGTTATGGCATAGAAGACTTGCTCACATTCATTATAGAGCTCTTACAGCTCTAGGGAAAATGGTAATAGGTCTACCAGAGATATAGATTCAGCATACAGGTGTTTGCAAAGGTTGTCCCTTGGCAAAAATGTTAAAGGATCATTTCCTAGCAGTGACAACAGATCCAAGGAAATCTTGGACTTGATACATTTAGATGTATGTGGGCCAATGACTGTTGCATCCTTAAATGGATACTTATACTATGTACTCTTCATAGATGATCACTCCAGGAAAACTTGGATTTACTTTCTGAAAAACAAGGATGGAGTCCTTGCCAAGTTTCAAGAATTCAAAGCTCAGATTGAAAATATGACCGGAAGAAAAATCAAAACATTAAGATCAGACAATGGAGGAGCATACACCTCAAAAGAATTTAACAATTTTTGTATTGAAGCAAGAACCAAGAGGGAGTTCACAATTCCTTACAACCCTCAACAAAATGGGGTTGTTGAAAGAAAAAATAGAACTATCATTGAGGCAACTAAAGAAACGATACATGATCAGAGTCTACTTATGACTCTATGGGCAGAAGCATGTATGACAGCAGTATATGTTCAAAATTGTAGTCCTCATCAGATCCTAAAGAACATTACTCCAGAAGAAGCATTCACCAAAGTGAAGCCTGAGATCGGACACTTCAGAATATTTGGATGCCCAATGTACCTTCATGTACCCAAAAAGAAGAGATCCAAACTAGAACCTTCAGGACGAAAGGGTACATTTGTAGGATACAGTGAATCCTAAAAGGCATATCGAATCTACATCCCAAGTCAGAGACAAATTGAAGTAAGCAGAGATGTTACTTTTGAAGAAGAAGTAGCCTTCCAGAAATCCAGAGAAGCTCAAATGGAAATTGATAGTGAAACAATACCTCCTCCTCCTTCAGCAGTTCAGAGGGAAACGGATATTATTCCAGATGAGCCAACAGCTCCAGTTGATCCAGTTGCTCCAGCAGACTCAGTTGCCCCAAGCAACATACCGAGAGACATCACAGTTGGACATAAAAGACCTGCTTGGGCTCGACAAACTTTAGAAGAAGCAGAAGGGCATAAAGCCCCACAAGGAGCAACCAGAGAAAGCAAGAGACCAAAGAGATTCTCAAGCTACCTTTCAGCCATGACCCACATTATTGACTCAGAGCCAACTTGTCATGGAGAAGCTTCAGGTGAACAAGTATGGCAAGATGCCATGACTGAAGAATACCAATCTATATTAAAAAATGATGTATGGGATGTTGTTCCAAGACCAGAGGGAAATTCTGTAGTGACTTCCAAATGGATTTACAACATCAAACATGTTGTTGATGGAAGCATTGAAAAATACAAAGCAAGATTTGTGGCTAGAGGGTTTTCACAAATAGAGGGAGTTGACTATGACGAGACTTTTTCACCTGTAGCTAGATATACCTCCATTCGATCTATCATTGCACTAGTTGCTTCCATGGGTTGGAAGCTACATCAGATGGATGTAAAGACAAGCTTTGCTCAATGGTGAAATTGAGGAAGAAGTTTATATTGAGCAGCCAGAAGGTTTCGTTATACACAATGAAAAATCTCATGTATGCAGGTTGAAGAAAGCCCTATATGGTCTAAAACAAGCACCACATTCTTGGTACAAGAAAATGGATGGATTTCTGATGAGTTTGGGCTTCAACAAAAGTGCAGTTGATCCAAACTTGTATTATCACATTGATGGCAATGAGTGTCTGATTTTAGTCTTATATGTGAATGATCTTTTCCTCACCGGTTCAGAGAGACTCATTGCATAATGCAAGCAAGCATTAACTGCCAAATTTGAAATGAAGGATTTGGGCCTAATGCATTATTTCTTGGGACTAGAAGTATGGCAGAGAACAAATGAGATTTTCCTAAGTCAAGGAAAATATACTATGGAGATACTGAAAAAGTTTAGTATGACAGAATGCAAATCCATGCCTACTCCAATGGAAATGGATTTAAAGAAAATGAGTGACACTGAATCAGGAGACGTAGATCCACATTTATATCGACAGCTTATTGGATCTTTGATGTATCTGGTTAACACCAGACTGGACATTTGCTATGCAGTGAATGTGCTTAGCCAGTTTATGAGCCAACCAAAACATACACACTGGATAGCTGCAAAACACGTATTGAGATACTTACAAGGCACAATTGGTTATGGCCGGAGATATGCAGCCAATGTGGACTTAAGCTTGGAAGGATATGCCGATGCAGTAGACAGAAAGAGCACCTCAGGTTGTTGCTTCACCTTAGGATCAGCCATGGTCTCCTGGTGTAGTAGAAAACAAAGCTCTGTGGCTTTAAGCACAGCAGAGGCAGAGTACATTGCACTAAGTGTGGCAGTTTGTGAAGTAGTATGGCTTCACAAACTTTTGATTGACTTGTTCGATCATGAGATGGATCCGACTACTATTCATTGTGACAACCAGAGTTGTGTAAAGCTCTCTGAAAACCCAGTGTTTCATAACAAATCGAAACACATTGAAATCAAGTATCACTATATCAGAGACATGGTGCAGAGAAAGACAGTACACGTGCAGTATCTTTCTACTCATGAACAAATTGCAGATATCTTCACTAAACCACTTGCCAAGACAAAGTTTGAGTATTTTTGTGAGAGACTTGGCCTGGTGGAAAATGCCTCCCTAGCTAAGGGGGAGTGTTGATGATTGCAGCTATGTGAGACATTCTCCAGCTTACAAACCTGTGAGATGTGGATCATTGCAGCTATGTGAGTCTTTCTCTCAGCTTACAAATCTGAGAGAAAGCCCCTAAGAAGGGTACGTGGTTCCTGCCTGAGACAGAGCTGGAACGTAGAGATGACCTCCTCCATTCAAAGAGTTGAGAAGAACTCTGGGTGATTATCTAGTGGGAAAGGCGATCTGTTGAGTTAGACGTGCCTGTGGCTGAGCACAAGGTGAATGTCTGAAATCCCAAAATGTTGGGTGCATTGTCATGTGAACAGAAATTAAGATGATGTATTAGCCTCCTCTGAGCAGTAGAGTTGACGAGAAAACTCTAGATGATTCTCCTATGTGAGGCAGTGGGAAAGAAGATCTGTAGAGTGGAAGTGTCTGTGGACGAGCACAACTGAACGTGTGAAGATCTGGTTCTTTTGTGTAATGCAGTGAGCCAGAGATATGACATCCCTATGGATGTGACCCTAGTGGATGAGCACTAGTGGGTGTATCAGATCCCTTCTATATATTGTTCAAGAGTCAGACCTGCATGTAACCCTAATTGTTATGTAAAGGGTACAGGTCGGCCCCACCTTAATGTGATTAGTAATAAATGTAAAAGAAAATTAATCTGGTTAATATTAATTATAATGTGACTTAGAGAGGTCGTCCCTGTTCAGCCAATAGACACTTATATTGATAGGACAAGTCTAATATAAGTAAAGGAAGATTCTCCATTGTGGAATCATATCCTTCATATGAGTTTGGAAGTTTCAACAAGTACACTTCTTTGGGAAAAGTGTGCACCGCTCTTGGGCACTAGAGTTCTAGGGTTTGAGCACCCTCTTGTGTGCTAAGTCTTATTGGTGGTGAAGGTCTTTCTCTTGAAGAATATAGCAAAGGATTTGGCTAGGTTTTCTTCCCTTCTTGAGAAGGGTTTCCCAGGATACTTCTTGTGTTCTTGTGCATGGTGTTTCTTCTTGTCTTTGTTCTTGTGCATGATCGTGGTCGTTGCAACATTCTTGTTTATGGTTAAGACAAATGCAAATTGAAATGAACTACATGCTTAACCTAGCTTATTGAAAAATCAACAATTTTTAGGGTTGGCCCATCTTTTTTCAATTCAATTGGATTGCATATAAGTTATTGGATGAAGCACTTTGACCCAATGAACAAGGATTTCTACGAACCAGCATGGATTAGATTATATTCACTCTTACTAGAGCTCTACACTAAGGAGATATTCAAGGGGATCAAGAATACGCTTGGTATTTTCATCAAAACCTCAAAATTCACAAAAGCCTACAAGTATATATCATATGCTTGCATTTGTGTTCTTGTAAATATCTCAAAACCCCTTCATGAGTGAATAGATTTTGGAGTATACGGGGTTGAGGTAAAACCTTGTTGCATGAATCAAACGATGGAGAGTATTGTTCCATCGCTCATCAATCACACTCCATATTTGGGCTCATCTAATGAATCCCTCCTCCTCTTTGTCCTCATAGTATCGATGCACTGCTTCCTTGACCCCATCCATGGCCTCATAAAAGTATCCCATTGTGGGCTTGTTACCATCAACCAAGCGAAAAATCTTTACCAAAATCTAGACCACAATAATAAGAGTACACAAGGTTAAGGTAAAGCCATGTTGCATGAATCGCACAATGGAGAGTATTGTTCCATTGCTCATCAATCACACTCCATATTTGGGCTCATCTAGTGAATCCCTCCTCCCCCTTGTCCTCATAGTACTGATGGATTATTTCATTGGCCCTATCCATGACCTCATACAAGGACCCCATTGCAAGATTGTCACCATCAACCAAGCAAAGAACCTTTACCAAAGGTTCCCTAATGGCACACAACTTCTACACTCCCATCCAAAAACTTTGACTATGTCTCACAAGTTGGGCTATGGCTTGCCCATCAACTTTAGTGCTATAGACACAAACATTCCACTCATCGAAAATAAAGATCCTCTTCAACTCCAACATAGAATTCTGGAGAGGTTGAAGAGAAATGAAGCTAGTGGTGAAACGTGTGATCGTGGGGCGGACCAACTCCTTGTTCCTTGTGAACTGTCTCATGAGTGTAAGAACATATAGATAGATAGATAGATAGATAGATATTGTGACACTCCTCGTTAAATCAAGGATTTCGTTGATCCCATAAATTTTTCCCATGTCCTCTAACATCAAATCAATGCAATGGGTGACACAAGGAATCCAATATAAGGTCAAATACCTTTCCATAAGAAACCTGCCAACAACAACATAATTAGTAGCCTTGTCCGTAAAGACTTGGACAACATGCTAAGGACCAATCTCTCAGATGTAGCCATCCAACAACTCACATAGTAACCATGCATCTTTAACATATGCAGATGCATAAATAGATTTGATAATCATTGTCCCCCCTGGGGCAATTAACCAAGAAATTGAGAATGGACCTACCCTTCCCATATGTGCAACTGTCTAGCATAATGTTGCATCATGTGATCTCGCATGATTCCCTAAGCTTGGCTAATCTCTTAGTGCAATCAGTCTTTTCCCCTAAAGAGGCCCTCTCAAGTCATTATAGGAAGGGCCCTTGTACCCTGAGCCAAAAATATCAGTGGCTTCAAACATGGAATGGTAGAATGGGTTGTTCTTGGCAATGTTGAAAGGAATGTCACTCCATAAAAAACATCTAGCCACAATCTTGTCGACCTCCTCCTCCCTTGTTTTAATCATGACTGAATAGAAGGTTGTCCCCTAGGCACTAACCTTGGCACAAAGAAAGGTGAGGATGTCGAGGGCATTGTGGAAGGTGAAGTCGAGGATTGAGTTTCCCACACCCCTAAGAAGCTTGTGGTTCCCATGCTTCTTGTTGTTTTATTTGCAAGCTCTAGCCTCATTTCTTCCCTTTGATCTCCCTTCCTAGCAATATCAAGAATTGATCGATTTGCAATATGGACAAATTCTGAGGTAGATGTCGGGAAAATATCTACTTCATGCCCAAGGATTTTGGTAAGGTGGTATTTCAAGCAGTTGATTCCGCCAAACATTTCAATTCCGCATAGCTTGCAGTTAGCCTCAATCTATTATGACCCTCGTATGGTTCACTGTCCTATCAATGTCACCTTAATAAGACACCTCTTTCTATTTAGGGGTGAAAGCCCAGGGGAGACGTCCCCAGTGACCTGGGGGTTTGAGAAGGCAAAGGTTGAGGTATCAAGAAAAGTTATCCCCTATTACAAGTCACACCGATCAGAAAGTCCCAAAGGTTTAACGATATGAAGCAATGATATGCTTAAGTGTACCTGCCTAGAACAAGACAACAAGAAAACACTATTTTTGCAAGTACAATCGATGTTAGTGCTTCATAAAACCTTGGACTTGTCAATGAAAACAATAAATTAATATAAGATGAAGCAAACAGAAATCTATAACAGCAATGTATATATGATGATGGCTTCACAATCAATGCCTTAAATAAGCTTCAAAATGACCCAAAATGATAATCTAACAATAGCAATATGCTAGCACTTGTCAGAAGCTAATGAGGCAATGTAAAAATCAGTTTTAGTAATTGCTTTTAGGAGCTTTCACTGCTATAATACTTGGTTGTAGCTTACTTTTGTAACAACAGCAAGAATGTTAGTAGATTAGTCTAATCTAGGGTTAGGCAAGGTTAGTAAATAGCTTGAGGTATAAGATTTAAGGGTTGTGCTCATCAATCAATCAAGTATAAGGTCTAGATCAATGTCTTTAGGGCTAATGGAGTCACTCTTTGCAGCAACAATCTTGAAGGAAATAAATGATAATGTGTGAACTAAGGACAAGAGGGATGATGGTTAAGGTGTTGGTAACCCAAGGCCTCAATCAACAAAACCCTAGAAGGAAAACGGCTACTAGGAAGTAGGTAACCCTAGGCCCTAGTGGTTTCCTTCTTCTTTAGCTCAAGCTTGAGGTAAATAAAGGCTTGATGAAGCAAATGATGTAGAGTGCTACAATGGTAGGGCTCTAGCACATACTTCAAAGGATAGGTTTTCTAGCAAAATCTAGTAGGTGAAAAGCTATTGAGACAAGGACAATAACATGTGCTTAATCTCCTAGGGTTTTAAGCTAGCAATTTCATAATCTTAGTAAAATGCAAAGTAAATATACTATAACCATTCAAAGGAAAGAAGAATTGCAGAAATTCACTTACATTCACCAAGAATAATCTAGCAAATACCCTAGTTGAAGACTTTCCACCAAGAAAATGCCAAAAACACCAAGATAAGCCTCCTCCAAGAGTCGTGTGCCACTTTATTTCAGCCAATAAGCCTTAAAGAGGCTGAATTTCAGGCCTTACTTGTGTGAGTCTAAGAATGATGAAAAAATACAAGGGACAAATCCCTTATTTATACAATCAAAATGACCTTTAATTACAAAATTAAGTCAAAATGGCTGACATGGCCAGTTTACATGAAAAATCCAATTTTACACAAAATTGTCAAATAAAACCCTAACTGTATCTTTTTAGGGTGACGTCGTGCCCCTCCTAGGGTGACGTTAGCCTTCTTCTTGGAACGTTAGCCCTCTAAGTGAAACGTTGGGGCTCAAAACCCCTTAGGAACTTCCACATGTGCCAACCAAAGCCATCCTCAAGCTGGATACCTCAATTGGGTGACGTTTGTTGACGCCAGTGTTTTAAAAACCATTGAACCGGAACCGAAACCGGCCAGTTTGACCGGTTTGATGGTCGACAGTTTCAAACAGGTCAATAAACCGAATCGGTCGGTCGGTTTATGACCAAACCGGCCGGTTTATGACCAAATCGGCCGGTTTAGTCAGGTTTATGACCAAATCGACCGGTTTAATCATAAATCGGCCGGTTTGGTCATAAACTGGCCGGTTTGGTCCCAGAAACCTAAAACCCTCTAAAACCCCCTAAAACCTAAAACCTAACTAACAAAGAAGTACTTGGCTCATGTTTTCTCATGCAAGTTGGAGTTGTAAGGTGTTTTGGTGTGCAATTGAGGGTTATTTTGCCTTATTAATGCTAATTAAAGAGGTCCCCACCCCCTCCATTTCACCCACCTTAGTAATTAATGGTAATGTTAAATTTAGTGACATTGTCCTTTATCTTTCATTTTCATCCTTTTACTTAAATTTTTAACATTACCATTAATTGTTTCAAGATGTTTGAGAGTGGTTCCAACCAGTGTTTTAAAAACCGTTGAACCGAAACCGAAACCAGTCGGTTTGACCGGTTTGATGGTCAACCAGTTCAAACCGGTCGGCCGGTTTGGTCCCAGAAACCTAAAACCCCCTAAAACCTAAAACCTAAGTAACAGAGAAGTACATGGCTCATGTTTTCTCATGCAAGTTGGAGTTGTAAGGTGTTTTGGTGTGCAGTTGAGGGTTATTTTGCCTTATTAATGCTATTTAAAGAGGTCCCCACC
>ML776959.1:2598275-2612053 GCA_009831015.1 Picea engelmannii
CTCTTCTCTTTGTAGTTTGTCGTCGTGTCCTGTGACTTAGTAGTGTATGTGCACACCAACCTCCATCTTATATACAAGCTAGAGCCGGTCACTTTTGATGATGGTGATCCTCTTGAGGGGTCATCCTCCAGAGTCCACATCAAAAAATGTACGAATTGCATTGGATATAGGGGAGGAGGAGGAGGATGGATGGAGGAGAGAGCAGTGGTAGTGATGCCAATCTTGATGATTATGACATGGAGGACTACTGACAATCACAACTCATGAGCTATGATATTCTTCCATCTACGGTTCTAGTATCTACCCTATGTCTATTTTGTATTTTTCATTGGCATTCCCACATATAGTATTAGTGACTCTAACTTAATATGTTATTTGATGTTGTAGAGGCCATTTAGAGCCTCATTGATTATGTATTTACGTTCCGATCTCTAGATATGTATTGCACTTGGTGTCGTTTTGATATAGTCATGAGCATAATTTGGATATGTTGTCTCTAATTGTCTCTAATGCTTTGGAAACATGATTTAAAATCTTAAAAATATTTTTTTTTCGTTAAAATTTAAATATTTTATGTATTTTTAAAAAAAAACGGTTCAACCGTTTCATTACCGGTTCCGGTTCCGGTTCTGGTTGGACCGTCGACCGGTTCCGGTACCAGTTTTGGTTTTTAAAACATTGGTTGACGCCTCTCCAACACAGGTGGTCAACTCCATGTGCCATGAAGAGATGCATCATCAGATGCCATGTTGTCGAAAACTTTTGGTCCGACAGGGCAGTGTTTGGCCCTAGCACTTTATTTTGTAATTGGAATTTCTGCACCCCTGCGTGGATTAATAATGTAATAGGTCTGCATGAGTCATGTCTAGGTCAGTTACCTTGGGATCGGTTCACTGGGAGAGTTCCTTTCACCGAGGGTTTTTTATCCTCAGGTTATCAGTTGGGCTTTTCAGCCTTACTGATTTCCATTGAGTTTTTCCCTCACACTTGCAATAATTCCTCCAAAGTGGTGAACAGCGTTCTAGTGGGCTTATGTTTTGGTAACTATTATAGGGAATCATTGTAAATGACCATGCAAGACATCTTAGAAAGTTTCACGGAATTCCGTCAAGTATAAGTTAGTTTTTTTTAATTAATTAATTTTTAATTAAATTTCCCTAAGTTTGGAGGTTTAATTATTTAATTAATTAATTATTTTTGAGCAATAATTGTAAAAACTAGGTCTTTGGACTTTTGATAGGGGTATTTGTGCTCAAAAGAAATGGAATAGCACCCCCTACATCCATGGACCAAGTTTCAGCTCAGTCGAAAAACTTTAGCCATGGGTTTGTCCACCCGGAGTGTCAGTCAGTCTAAAACAGCAATTTTAATTGCTAAAGTCCAAACCTGGCAAAATGTAAAAGTTGTAATAATGAGTTAGAGGATGTGAAAAGTTGAAATGATGGTTAGAGAAAGACCCCCTAAGCATAACATGACCCTCCCAAACTTTTCCAACCTTTTCTAACCTCTTACCCACCTTCTACACTCAAAAGTTACGCCCCCCTAGGGGGATTGACGTTTTTTTCTTGGTGGTGGATGTTGTGACTTAAATGGGGCCCCCTCTCATGAGTTATGACTCTCTTTAAACCCCACATCACCTCCTAGGGTGATCCCACTGCCATTTTCTCATTAATCCCCCTCCATTCCTTCCATTTCACCCTTTTTTTGTGCTCTCCAAGAGGAGTTACGCCCCCCTCCATCTAGAAACTCCACAAATGATTTTTTTTAAATTATTTGAGACCTTTCACCTTCCTTGGCATCAATCCCAAGACCTCCCACACCTCTTTGCTTGATCCCAACACCTCCTACATTTTTCTACACCCTAAATCTGGCTTTCAAACCCTAGATGGTGCGCCCTAGCCTTGAGATCTACTAATTTGCTTGGTGGTGGACACTTGGCATAGATCCAAGAGAGATAGGTTTGCCTCTCCAAGTATAAATAGATCTCATTTCTCACTCCCAACTCACGATATCTTGAGCTATTGTTATGCTACTTGATTTTACACTCTCTCTCTCTCTTTCCATAATTTCATTCATTTCCATTCTATGCTCTAGGGTTTTGGAGTATTTTCTCTCCAAGACTATTTTTCTTGAATAATATCAATGAAGGAGAAACTTTGGAGGATAACTAGAGGAGCAAGGCATATGCTTGGTTTTCTTATGCTTGAGAGGTAACATTGTAATAATTTTTTTGGGTGGTTGCAACATTAGATCTTAGGTAAAGTGTTATCTAAGTGGATCTACTAATGTGTATGCTTATGGGTTTATCTATATTGATGTATTGAATAGAATAGAAGTGTCATTTTATTTACATACATCAACATATTGTCTATTGTATGCATATCACTTGAAGAGGTTTCGCRGGTTTATACTTCTAGGGTTTCATTGGGAACTCCTTCAAAGAGAAGGGTCTCTTGAAGCAGTCATACACTCCATTTCTCTAACCCTTTTACTCTTCATCTATATTGCTGCTCACACATTCCATTTTCAGCTAGAATACAATGTTTAAGTAGGTCATTTTATCACATATAATCTCTCTTGCTCTTGTGGAAAGTTCTTGCCCTAAAAGGCAAGGGTTTTCCTTAATTTTTCTTGGTTGTGTGTACCTCTTCTAGCAAGCATAGCTTGCTGGTTTTGCAAGTTTCAGATCTGATTGAGAGGAGTATTGGTGCCCAAAGGACACCACACAACACTAGAAGGCCCTCCAAGGGGTTTGGTAGCTATCTCTCAACCCTACCTTTCATTTTTCTTCATTTTGGTACGTTTTTGCCTCTTTCTCTTGCTTGTTAGTGGTTCACACCTATAGAGGAAGGAGTGGTACAGCCTCCCTCTTTGTGTGAGCTTGTTGGGTAGCATAGATCTAGCTACAGTTTCATTTTTAGCATTTTCTTGTTCCCTTTTTAGCTAGGCCGTGAGGTTTTGGAGGTGAGGGCACCTTCCAAACCTAGGCCGTGGGGTTTTGTTGTTTGATTGGTAGCTTAGTTTGTAGCTTAGCTTATCTCTCTTCCTTCTCTTTAATGGTTTGCCCTAATTGCTAAAATTCTCTAAAGGAACTTAACCTAACTAAGCAACTAAGATAATAATCACCTACCTAGTTGGGAGAGGAATACCCCAATAGGCAAGGCTAAGTGTTGAATGATATGATGTGATGTGATCTATGGTTAAATGATATATTGCTTATGTTTTAGATCTACATCTTAACCTTAAGCCTATTGGGCAACACACTTAAGTAACCTAATTAGATCTATCACAATGCTTAGTTTCATTTCAAGCTTGTTATCTTCCTTTATGCACATGGTTTAGATCTTAATGCTTCAAATCTCTAAAGTGCTTAGCAAGTAATTGGTTCATTAGCCTATTTTGCTTATATCTATTGAAAGCCATTTGCTTGGGCTTGAAATGTGTTGAATGGTTAAGTAGGCAAACACGCTAAATTTTCTTTCTATCTCTTGAAGGCAAGTTGTTCTTGCCCTAATGCTCTTATTTCATAGCAAGCTCTTATTGTGCATGTGACCATCTTTATTTTTCAGCCATCTTATTTTCTTTACATGTGTTGATATACTTGAATTGCATAAGTCTAAGGCAACACACTTAAAAGCTCATTTAAGTTTCGGCCATACCACTAAATTGCATCTAAAAAGTGCCTTAAAATCTTCTAAACACTCTAATAATCACCTAAAAGTCTACCTAATCAACTTACATACTTATTAGACTATTTAGGGTATCTTAGACCACCATCTTCACCATCTAAAACGGGGCTTGAGGAAAACAACGGAGGGTAGTGGCAGGGGACCGCCCCGTGACGCACCAGGTGTGTGTCCTCTTCGAGAACTACTCTTGTTTTGGGTTGACTGGTTCTGCTAGGGTTGGCCTTGTTGCCATACTATCTTGAGCGTCCAGCAGTTATTTGGCAATAGGAGGAGGACGCTTTGGTGAAAGCTAATTAAAATTTGATAAATCTTAAGAAAGCCTAATAATTAAACCATGGACCAAACCTAATGAACTACTTGGGGGTTTAATAACTAAGAGTGTGGATCATCTTCAATAATCCTAACAACATTTGTGCTTGAGTCTTCTAAATCTTCTTAAGTTGTTGTTGATCTTGATGTCTTGATAATAATGACATGTTAATGATGATCTATTGAATATGATGATGAAGTGTCGATGCTCTTATTTGGTGACTTCCTGCACACATAAGAAGTAAAAACGTGGTTAGCTTGCTTTGTATAATTTGTACTCTGACATTCTTTAATTCTAAGTTGTTGTACATGATATTCTTTATTTGGGTTATTTCTCTTGTGAACTTGTAAGTAATTTGTAATCTATTGTAACGAACAGCCCTTGAACATAGTTGACCCCTTGCCCAATTTCTAGGCACTAGTCTTGGTTAACCTAGGGAAAAGGCTTGCCTCACACGCTAACCCTTGAATATTGCATTGTTGCCTTAGCATTTTAGGATTAGAATCCCCCCTAACCTTAACAAATTAAAATTAACTCCTAGAACCTAACTCTAACACATCTAGTAACTAAGGTCTACCCCCTTTGGCTTCCCTAGGAGTAAGCCTAGACGGAAGAGGTTCCGGTCAAGGTGACAGCATGGGTTGTGAACCTAGGCATTGTGCCTCCAAGGACACACTAAGTGAGTCGGGATTAGCTCACGTTTGCAAGTGTGTATAAGGACGGCAACAACGTCAAGGCTCTAAATGATGACGTCAAGGGCCAACATCATGGTGGGAGGGCAAGACCCCCAGGGGTCCAGGCCTACCAAGCTGTCTCTGGTGGAACGTCCTCCTCTCTCTCCGGTGCAAGCCTCTGGTATATGTCTTCCCCTAGCTGGGGTCTCAGCATCCATCTGGTGGGATTTTAGCCCTATGGAGCTCTAAGCTAATCATCTCCCCATATGTACCTGTCCGTCGGGCGTGGTCCTACAGCAATAACAACTACGCCCTCCATGGGCTCATAAGTCACAAGGATCATAGCAATGTCAATCACATCTAATAATCAAGTTACCCAAACATGTGCATGAAACCCCCCTTCCCAAACAAGTGCTCAAAGACGTTATGTTATTCTACAAGCCAGGTTTGGAGAGGGTTTTAGGACATCCTATTGAGCTAATTCTCCTTAGGTGTGGGATGCTTCTAGGTGAAGGCCAATCTAGGTCATGTAAGTGCATGAGATGGTATGGGGATGTTTGGGCAAGGGGTGCAGTGATGACAGGGAAATGTAGGGCTTACCTGTGGGTGCCTCTGAAGAGGGTGAGTTGTACCTTGTCATGGATGCAAATGTTTCCTAGCCCTTTCAATGTCTTTTTCACTTTTTTATCTTATTGTTTTTTCTTTCAAGAGAATAGCTGGGGGACACTGCCCTGGCGTCATGACCAGTGGTGACACTGTTACCTACAAGCATTTCACAGAGATGAGAAGGTTGGCTCGTGATGAGACCCCCTTTCTCTTGGCTATGCTACTGAGAGCCACTACCCTGACGTGGTGACCAACTGAATAGTAGTGTCATACCGCTACATGCCCACGCACCTAATAGGTTGGCTCGTGATGAGACCCCCTATCCTCTAGCTAAGTCTTGAGTTTATTTATTTTATGGGTCCCTCCTTTTTCTTACTGAGAAGCCTTTTATTGCTTTCTCGAGGATCCCTAGGCGAAGCA
The DNA here is from genome assembly GCA_009831015.1 of Picea engelmannii. Taxonomy (NCBI): domain Eukaryota; kingdom Viridiplantae; phylum Streptophyta; class Pinopsida; order Pinales; family Pinaceae; genus Picea; species Picea engelmannii. Next base: position 2,603,975 of record ML776959.1, read on the forward strand.
TCTAAAAGTTTTGATCTTTTGGCTTTTATCTTTTGCCAGCTACTTTTACCCTCTGGGCCTTTAGCCCCTTCTTCCCACAAGGCAAGGTACAACCCTTTACTAGCTTGGCAAACCAAATGCCCGAACCAATGCAGGGGATAGATGAGAGGGAAGTGTTACGAGGGAAAAACTCTCTATGGCCAAGGGTAAACCACAACAGATAGGTATGACTGCAGAAATCAACTCAATTCCATCATATGTTATATAAACTAATGTGCAAGACAAGATAGAGGCCTACCTCGGTCCAATGTTCGATGATGTTCCACCGTTGAGCACTTCGACCCAAAGCTTTATACCTGCAAGAAGTTCTTAACAAACAAGTAGAGCAAGTATATAGTGATAATATGAAAGGGTTAGCACATCAGATAACATAATCCATTGATAAACATTACAAACATGCCCATGGATAATAATCAAATATTTGCACGATACCAATAGGAAGGGAAATGAGTATTTCTATTAATAATTGATCAGCAGAAGTGACAACATTATAGACTTCCGTGTCGGCACGGTTCAAAACCAAGAAACCAAGTTCCTTCCAACTGGGCCTCCACCACTTCACTCCTCCACCAAAGGCAAGCTCGAATGAGAGAGACAATGAGGTTCTCTCAACAATAGGGAAAGAGCTTGGGGGTTGAACACAGTGTTCAGACTTGAGGGACAAAGGGATGCAGCCTCAATATGAAGTAATTTCTTCAAAGTAACTTTGCTCTCAAAGTTGAATGCTTTCTCCTCTTTTCCATGGCTCGAAATTGTGCTCTTATAGCCTTCAAAATGCAATTGAAGGGCCGAGTTGGAACGTTTCCAGTATATGGAAGGCCAAGGATCAGAGATCTCTTGTCATGACATGGAAACCCGACACTATTTTTGTATTTTCTGGCACAAATCCCTATGTACGCAGATTGTAGTGGAGCAACCTACGTATACACTTGTTGCATAGCTGATAGGGAACGTATATGTGAAAAAATGTTAATTTTTAGCTCTAGATTCATCAAAAAGGGATAATAAGCCTGCATAGGGGAATGGAAAAAGGCCATCTATGCAAGATAGCAATGGTGAGGCAAATCTTGCTATAACAGGAAGATGATGAAAAGTGATAAGTATGGTGGGAATGGACGATGACCTTTCATGAACCCACCCAATGGCAACTCACTCCTAAGGGAACCAACTTGCTAGGGCATTTTGTCACCCCCCTAGGTATGGACAAGTCAAAAGGCATAAAGTCCAAGCACACGTCATGAAGCAAAAGAGAATTAAATGCACATATTCAAATGTTTTGAGAATCAAAGTGACACATACCATGATACCCGGACTCATTACCTCATGGAGCAAGACCCATTATTGCTTCAAGACCAGGCCGATGGTATGGATATTGTTTCTACTGACATGATGGAGGCGTTGAAGAAGAAGGATGGGCCCTCCAGGGCCAGGCTCAAGTCAATATGGCTCTCGATACTCCATGTCTAAGACCTGTGGGCCTCGAGACATAATCTCCTTAGTTATCCCTAGGCTAGGGGATAACAGTCGCCTAGGCACTAACCTTGGCACAAAGAAAGGTGAGGATGTCGAGGGCATTGTGGAAGGTGAAGTCGAGGATTGAGTTTCCCACACCCCTAAGAAGCTTGTGGTTCCCATGCTTCTTGTTGTTTTATTTGCAAGCTCGGGCCTCGTTTCTTCCCTTTGATCTCTCTTCCTAGCAATATCAAGAATTGATTGATTTGCAATTTAGACAAATTATGAGGTAGATGTCGAGCAAATATCTGCTTCATGCCCAAGGATTTTGGCAAGGTGGTATTTCGAGCAGTTGATTCCGCCAAACATTCCAATTCCACATAGCTTGCAGTTAGCCTCAATCTATTATGACCCTCATATGGTTCACTGTACTCCCACATTGGATCTAATGGCTTTGGCATTTTGTAGGGCACTGAGTAAAGTTTTGAACCTATGGCACAAAACAAATGGGGAAATTCAAATCAACACAAAACCTAAAAGAGTGTTGCAATTAAAATATCACGGCTACATAAGTGTTAAATCTCCCATTCAAAAAGGGCAAGAAAAGGTATATCTAATGGGCATTGCAAACCCTATACTAAATCTTAAAAAATGAAGAAAATACAAACACAATTTTCTCTACATACCTAGGAATATGGATATGGTAGATCAAAGTAAATCCCCACTCCACAATTGCTCAACTAATGGCAATGAAAGCAACAGATTTCCCCTTGTTTGCTTGATGGAAAATGGTCACAATATCCTCATAGCTCAATCCTCTCACTCACTTTTGTAAAATGAGGGTTAAAAAGCCAAAAAACTAGTTATAAGTCAAGTTTGACGCAAATAGGGTGATAATTTGCATTGACTGACAATAATATCTGAAATTATCACGATAATTTGAATGTATCGCAATAATTTCAAAAGATGGAATTATTGCAATAAATAGCATCGATAATATCAGCTTTAGGAATTACTCGCGATGTATTGCAATATCACTAATAAATGTTACATTGGTTTCCAATCCCTTGGAAGTTTTGTATTGTTAGTAGAATGAGTAATAAAGTTCAAAACATCATTTGATTAGCAACCAATCAATGGAATCTAGTGCTTAGTAAGAATTTCTTACAATGCTTAAGACTTTTATTTACTCTTATTTCTATTTGTGTTCAAGTTTTAAGTAGAATTCATAATTTCATTTGCCCTATTTGCTTTCTTTCAATTCACTTCATTAACTCCATATAAAGGACAGGGTGACGCTTACTCTTATTAAATAAGCACAAAAATAAAGACAAACTTCATGAATATATTTGCAACCAACAAATAAAATTAGGTTTTCCATTGTTTTTAACTTGTTGGGCCAATAGCACATAATTAGCTGCATTATTTGATATTATTTGCACATGTTGCACACCAATCTCTTAGATAAACCCATTCAACAATTCACACAACAATGCCACATCTTTAACATGTGTTGATGCATCAACATATTTAATAAACATTGAACCCATAAGATAGTGTACCAAGAAATTAATAAGGATCCTACCCCTCCCATCTATCCAATCATCGGACATCACCATGCATCCAGTGGCCTCCCATGACCTCTTTAGGTCCTCCAACCTAATATTATATCATTCTTTCCACTTGAAGAATTGGGCCTTGCAACTCCTCGTAGGTAGGGCACTTACACCCTGGTCCAACAATAACATCACACATTGACTAGAAAAATGAATTGGTGCTTGTAATGCTCAAAGGTACATCACTCTAGAGGAGACACCTCCCCACAAACCTGTCTACTTCTTGTTTCTTTTTTAAACCATTGATTGAATGGAAGGTTGTGCCCCATCTCCAGCTCTTGGAACATGGAAAGGTGAGGTCCTCACGAAAGGTGAACCTATGGAGTCTCTCTCAATGCCCTAAGTCCCAAATATGTAGGTGGTTCTTGAAAATCTAGCCACTAACAACAAGTTCAACTTTGAGAGCCATTGTCTCTTCCCTCTTTTTATCCTTTTCATAAATAGCTTTGTGGACAACACACATAATGTCGTAAGCATCGATTATGGCCTTTTTTGACTCATTTGTCTTTGCAACAGTTGGGGATTGAGAGGGAAGGTGTTTACCATTGTCAATAATTGATCTTAAGAGGGCCAAACCATTGTTCTCATTGCCATTAAAGATATATCATTTTTTCATGGTTCATAGAATAATTTATAGGTTTGTTTTTCTTACCAACAAGCTGTTTTTTTTCTAGTAGGCTTTGGACCCATTTTGGTAGTATGGTAAACCTAAAAATGGGACAAAACCGACCAAGATTAACTTATAAACTGTGTGGGCGGTTCATGACAGGAGGGTTTAACCAGTTGAAATACCACCTTGCTAGACTCATATGGCACGAGGTTGGGGTTAGTAGTAAGTGCCATAAAAGTAATGGACCCTAGTATGCCCGGTGATAAATTTGATAAGTTTCTTCCCTCTCTTGTACAAGTCATTAATCCATCCACGGTCTTTATGCTTGACAAAATCATGCATCAAAAGGTTCAATGTGTGCACCAAAAACCCAGACCAAAATATGTGAGGATGCAACCGCTCAACAATTTATTCTACTCCCTTACAATTTGTCGCATTATCAGTGATTACTTGAATCACATTAGAAGAACCAACATCATTAATGGTCTCTAGTAGGAGTTCTGAAATGTTTTGGGAAAATGAAGTGATTAGGAAGGAGTCATGTGTTGCAAGAAACACTGCGCCACTAGCCAAAACACCAAAAACATTTATCAAATGTTGGTTTCTAACATTTGTCCAACCAACAGATACAATGGACACCCCAGTATACGCCCACCCATCTGTAAACCATGTTAGAGCTCTTTGGATTTCTGTTCTTTCCCTATCTAGTAACACAATTCTAGCTCTCTCATGCTCGGGGCCCTTGTATCCTTTGGGGGCTTTGTTGATGGCCCGAACCATATCATGCCAATTGGGGGAGAGAACATTGAATGGTACACCACATGCATACAGAAACAACACCATTTTTGCATCCACCTCATCCCTACTAACAATATCAAGAAAATATGTTATTGTTCTTTTAAATCCACCCCTTGCATGCCCTGAGGTTCCATAGCATGAGAGGATGTAGATGTGTTTCCACCAAATCTAGATACTTGTGTGAGGAGGCATCTTTGTGGGGTTGTTATGAACATAAATATACATATAAAATAGATATTAATAATATAATAATTGAATGATAATTAATAAATAATAATTATTAATAATGAAAGGACATGACTATTGCTTAAGGGCACCCTGCGTGGGTATATAAGCGAGCATGCATTCTCATTTGTAATCATCTTACTATTCATTCGTATATATATATATATATATATATATATATATATTTGTCCGTATGGATTTGATTACTATATTCCAAATATTTTGGATTATCTGTGCACGACGAACTTTGTTCGTCTCATTTGGTATCAAAGCTCCTTCTTGGGCATTTCGCTGATTACTGGCTGTTGGCCAACAATTTTTTTTCAAAGTTTCTCTGAAGTCAGGGTCTTTCACCAACTCAAGTCTTTGGTCATATAAGCCATATAAAAACTCAGAATTTCGTTGAAGATATTCCACTACAAATCCAAAATACGTACGTAACTGGTTTATGAATAAAAGGAAAAAATAAATAAAATCAAAGTTTTTCAATACAAAAGTTACAAAAGAAAATTATAAAGTCAAGTTATTAAATACAAAAGTGAAATCCTACCCAGGAGCATAATAGTTAGTTGACCAACAATTACCAAGAAGTTAGGAGGAGTAAAAGGTGATCCATAACTTTACAAGGAGAAAAAGTGAAGTATATAAGTTAAAGAAGTCAAAAAGGGAATCTCAAACGAAACCTCACATCAAAGGTCGTGATCATTCATTAAAAAAAAAAATTACTAAGTTTATTAAAAGGGCGTAGGAAAAGATATAATATTAATCTTATTTTAAAAGAAAAGACATTATTTTTAAGAGAGTATATTTTAGTGGGGTTGTTACAAAAGAAAAAAAGATTTTTCATAAAAGTTACCTCAAAGTGTAAAAAGGTGAGTTATTATTGAGTAATTGAAGTTACGTAAGAATATTTGAGGTTTTTAAAATAGAAGGGAGAAAGTAAAAAGAGTATTTAAAGGTGCCTTAAAAAAATGATTTTTTAATATATATATAATATATTACAAAAAGATTATTAAAAAGGCAAGGTATAGCAAAAAGTATAAGAGAGAAACCATTAAAAGAAATTACAAGAAGTAAAAGCAAGACAAAGGACCAATTATTTTTTTTAAAAAGGACCTCATACATCCAAATTAATTATCGAAGGGATATTATAAACATAATCTTAAGGCCATATTCAAAGTTATAAAAAGTGCATAGCTTTATATATTATTTGTGGATAAAGGAGAAGTAAACGTATATACCGGGGTGATCTTTTTAAAAGGGTATTTAATTAAGAAACTATTAAATCACTTAATATAAAAGTACTTTTATGAAGTATAAAAAAAAGGTTACTTAAAGTGGATATAAAGTATTTTTATAAAGTATAAAAAAAGGTGTAAAGGAAATATTTAATATTATTGGCGAGAGGAAAGTGAAGATAAAAAGAAAAGAAGGGTGAAGAAAATTTTTTGAAGTACAAAGTACCTTAAGGTACAAATTGATTAAAACTTAAAAGAAAATCTTAAAACCAATTCAAGTTTATAAAAAAAAATGGACAATTCCATATATAAATTGAAATTTTGGACTAAAAGTCATTTTTGTGAAATGGAGTTCGAGTATATGACAATTTTTAAAAATCAAAATCGCTCCTATCTGATTTGTGGGAAATCATTTATTATGGAAGAATATCAAGATAATTCAGAAATACAATCATGAATATTGAAAGGAGAACTAGGACATTATAAAGCGAGCAATAAAAAATTACAGTTTGAAATTGAGAAGGAGAAATACTTTAATGGGTTAACAGAGAAAGATAATTGTTACTTCAAAGAGTGTATTCACGAACTCATCGCACAAAATGAAGAACTAAAGACCAAAAAACAAAAAATGGACCAAGACTTACTAGAACGAGATGAAGAAATATTACAATTAAAAAATCATAATCAAAATTTACTAGTTATAATCAAAAGTCAAAAGATAAGAAGCAAGGGAAGCAAAATTCAGAACAAGAAAATCAAGGTCTCAAGGAGAAATTAACTGGAAAAAAAGGAAGAAATCTCCTGCCTAAGGAACCTTAACCAGAAGTTACTTGAACAAATTAAAATCTTAAAGGACGAAAGAAAGGAGAATTTAGAATCAGAAAAAAGATGATAGGTCAGAAAATAAGGAAGAACTTGTACGATTAAGATGACATAATCAGGATTTATTAACTCAGATTAAAAAGATCAAGCATGATAAGAAGTCTTTACAAGAAGAACTAGATCGCAAAACATCATTAGTCGACAAGGAAATAATGATTGACCCAATAGAGAAATTATCCGACATTCAAATTTCGACAGTAGAAAAAGGAACCAATACAAAGTCAAATGATGTTCAAATTCAAAAGAATGCTTACATTGACAAATCACTACAAACATCAAAAGAAGATGATTCCAAGGAAAAGTCACAAGAGATTAGGATGCCTTATCGTCATCCAAATCACAAGAGTCATGACAACCAACGATTAGGAGAAGAGGAAAATAAACAACGTTCTTCTTACCAACAAATAAACTACCACACTGAAAAAGAACAAAGACAAAATCAACAACTTGTAGGGAAGCTTAAAATGAGAATCCCCATCCGAACAATCGATCATCAAAAAATTCCAATGAAAGTAGATTTGGGATGGATCACTCCCCAGAAGATGCAACACATCAGTTTGGGAATTCGAAGGTTATATCATCTTGTTTCATCGAGAGTGACAACTATAAGAACAAAAGATTTGAGAAGACATCGCGTGCCAAAACAAAAGTTAAAAGGGAAGCCTTCCAGTGATTATGCTTTGAGGACAAAGCATTTTTAAGGGGAAGGCAATGTTATGAACATAAATATACATATAAAATAGATATTAATAATATAATAATTAAATGATAATTAATAAATAATAATTATTAATAATGAAAGGACATGTCTCAAAGGACATGACTATTGGTTAAGGGCAACCTGCATGGGTATATAAGCAAGCCCGCATTCTCATTTGTAATCATCTTACTATTTATTCTTATATATATATATATATATATATATATATATATTTGTCTGTATGGATTTGATTACTATATTCAAGATATTTTGGATTATCTGTGCATAACGAACTTTGTTCATCTCAGGGGTATTGCAGAGTGATGATACTAAGGGGGCCATTGGGATCTCAATTGCCCCAAGGTATTGTTGACCCTGTTATCCACCAGGTTGCACAAGCTGGATTTCCTGAAGAGCCGCCGAAGGATGAGCAAGCAGTGCTCATACATGCAGAATTCAGTGATTCAGCAGGCCCTGAAAAGGCCCATTTTTTCCGTATTTCCACTGTTGTAATAAGTG
>ML776960.1:0-19289 GCA_009831015.1 Picea engelmannii
TCTGTTCAAGTGCTATTTCTGTTGCTATTTCGTATATCATTTCTGTGTATTGTGAAGATTATGCTGGATATTTCACTGTTATTCTGTTATTTCTAGCATTTCGTTTCTGTTCTGCATATTTTATATATCTGGTATCTTACATATAACTACATTTAGAGTTTCTACAAAATTAAAGATTTTGTTTCTACTCATTAGAATAATAACAAATTAAATAAATTTTTCATAACGAAGACTGGAATTAAGCATAAAATGGACAGTTTACCTTTAACATCCTTCAATACACATGTCCTCTAGTTGATCATGATTTTATGGAAAAAAGGGATAAAATAAGACATAACAAGTTCATAGATATGGGATTTTGGATGTAAGTTTAAGATAGGAATGTGACAAAAAGAATTTGTTTTGAGGACTCAACATCATTATGATCTCTGCAAGAAAATGGGAATCCTCAATGATTTATGCTCTAGGATGGTTATGGATGTTAATACTAACAAGACAAAGGTGACAATAATCAAATTGAAAATATAACTTATAATAATTTCATATATGATAACAATAGCTTTGAGGAAATGACTTCATATAAATATCTTGCAATTGATCTACATCACAAGCTTAACTAGAACTATAGCATTGAAAAAATGATAAATGGAGGGTCGAAAGCTTACTTTGGCCTTGAAAAGAATTATAAATCCATGGACCTTTAGGTATGGGATAAAAATGAACTCCTCTCTTAGATTGATGTGGCTCCTATTATCTTATATGGTAGCAAGTTTTGGGGATGCAACATCTCTAGAGAATCACAAAGAAAATTGAGCTAATCAAGAAGCATTTTATAAATTATAATCTTAAAATTAAAGACAATAAATCCAATCCTATCCTCTAGATAAAGACAAGTCTTTTCCCAGTTGAGAGCATGGCTATGACTAGCTACATTTAATGTACAAGAACAAGATAAACAACATGGAGAACAAGAGTCTTCCTAACATTGCCTCAAACTCCAATCAAAATCACTCATGACTCAAGGGAGGTCGGCATAAACATTGGGGAATCGATGAAGAATTAAATGATAAGAGAAAATTAAGATAATATAAGGAAGTAATTAAACCTAATCTATGAGATGAAAAGTATCTCTATGTAGAATCAAAAGTATCTTTATGTTTTAACTAGAGTAAAGAAGAAAATCAACATTGCTAAAATAAGAACAAACTCTCATGAGTTTCATAGCAAACTAATTTATTATCTTTCACACTAAGAGGGTTGAATAAGAAAAGTACTTTCTCTTATAATACTCCACTTCAATTTTTTTTGAGAAAAAATAATATTTTAAAATAAATTAAATAATTCTTTACCTTTTGAGACATTGAAAACCATTATCGTTTCAATTAGTCCATGTTTAAATGTATTTCAATTTTTAACTAATTATAAACCTTAAAATATTTTTGGTTATGGTTATTTTTTAATGAGCACTGTGCGACGCTATTCACCGATTATAATAATCACGTGCGTGAATTGTTTTTTCTAATTCTTTGATTAATACAGGAAGTTGATTTTTCCTTTCTGCAGATTTCTATAAATTTAGATTTTTTCTATACTTAGATTTAATTTGGATAGGTAACTATGTTGTATGAGTTTTTTTTGAATGTGGGAATTTTGGGAAGGTGAATATTAGTGTAGTGAATATGTAGAAGCTTTTTTCAAATTTACAGAAAATCTGAAGTTAGGAACAACAATAATATATATTTAAAAAATATAAAAATATTTTAAATTACAATGTATCCAAATAATGATACATTTTAAATCTTATTTCAATAAATTTAAAGATTAATCTAAGATAATCTTATTCATATTGCAACAACTACAATATCTAAATTACTGATTTAATTTATACTAATAATTATATGAATATATTTAACACAATTTTGAAACTTTAATATACATAAAGATTTCACTAGAGAATGAAAAACAAAATTGAAAATACATACATAAATTTTTAACCTTTTTTTAAATTTAAAGATTACATGTATAAACTTCAAACATCTTTGTAAATTTGAAGCATTATTCTTGTTGTGACTGGAAAAAGTTAAATACTACTACTCTTATAATATGAAAATACAATAAAAGTCCATAATATGGTTAGTTGATAGCAAAAACAAACTGGAGTAAATGCTTGCCATGGATAAGGTATTGATTTATTCGACTTGCTAGAAGGAAAACATACATACATTAAAAGTTTTTCATATCCACAACTATAAAGTAAGTAGTTTTAAGTTTTTTTACTTGAATAATTTTTAAAATAATATTTAGTGTAGTTTAGTCTTTGTTTTATATTTGTAATAAATTATGTATTTGTAATAATGAAATAAAAATATTTACATTTTAATTTAACACAATTTTAATTTAAAGTTTTTTCAAGCTTTTATTTTTTTTTAAGCTTCTTAAAAACTCCCAAATTTTCAATTAATTTGAGACGTTTAATAATAAAAATATAAAACTACAACTATAATATTTAATTGATTATTTTTTTTTTCCAAATTAATTAATCAAAATTAATAGAATTTTTATTTTTTATTTTTTCCAAAACAACTAGTTGAGAATAGGTAACTTCGTATCCAAAGGTGTCTTAACAATACATTCCATTATTAACTATTCTGCATTAAAACGCTTTGTTTATATTTTAAAAATAATAATAATAAAATAATATTATATAGATGATGAGCCATTGTCTATATTGAATCCTAAATTATTGATCAGATATAATGATTGAATGTTTTTTTTTTATTGAAATAATATGATGATGGGACGCATATTTCAATCATGTTTCACAAGTTGGGATTAAATATCGATGACTTACCACTCTCAATCATTGTTTGGAATAAAATATGGACGCATGATAAAAAAAAATTATATAAAGTTGTTTATTCAATTATTGGTTGGAATAAAATATGGATGCATGATAAAAAAAAAATTATATAAAGTTGTTTATTGTCTCATAAAATTTTAAGTATAAATTATTTAACAACAAAATGTATAAATTATTTAACAACAAAATGTATAAATTTTTGATATATATGGAAGATTAAAAAAAATAAAAATTAGGTAACATAAAATTTACAACAAAATGTATGAAATTTTGATATATGTGAAAGAGTGTTTTTAAAAATTAGATAATATAAAAATTAAAAGCAACTTAAATTATATTATTTATGAATTTTTTATTTATAAAATTTTAATATAACATAAAATTTAAAAGCAACTTAAATTATATTATTTATGAATTTTTTTATTTATAAAATTTTAATTAAAATGAAAAATTTTATGATGTTTTGAATAATCCATATATTACATTTAACATATATATTTCTTTTAATTGATATATGAAATTGCTTTTTCCTCGTATAAAATTGTATGAAATCATAAGCATTTGTACGAAATCATAAGCATAATTTTTCAATTGCATTATGTTTCATTTTAAAAATTATATACTTCTCTACTTTGAATATTAGATTAGATAGCAAAAACTAATCATAGGGTAAATATAGCAATAACATGATTTACATCGTTCATAGACAAAGGTGAAGCTATCATGGCCCATAGATAAAGGTGAAGAGCCTTAGATAAGCGTTCTTTTGTGCCTGGCATAATCATGGCTCATATCTTGCTTGGAAGATTACAATTTTCCATGTAAAGAAAGGGCCTGAATATATGGTCCATGATCCCAAAAAGAAAATGTTAATTTGGTCATGAGAAACATTTTTAGTGTTCAAATCCTCAAAAATTTCCTATGTATATTCCAAGTGGGAGGCTAAATATTCCTTATGCATGGTCTTTATAATGGTATAGGGTTGATCAAGTCAAATAGAAAATGTTATCACATGAGACTCTTTTTATTTATCCTAAACCATGGTATGTTCCATAAAAATTATCATTGGTGTGACAAACATTGCAATGCCCAAAATATCCTTGAGCAACATTTTAATAGGATCTCCTACTCCATCATATTTCTTTTCGTCCCCCATGGTTTGTTTTTGGGCTCAATGCGACCGATCTTGTAATGGCTCGATTGGTTCAAGTCCCAACTTCTTGTACCCATATCTTGTCGGAGACATGCACGAAGAAAAATAAATGAAGAGCAAGCTGCTCTGATACCAATGATCCAGATTTAGGAACAAAATGAATTGATTATAGATTGAATACAATAAACAAGGAGATATGAAGAATAACACAGATATCTAGTGAAAAATATATTCTATTAAATAAATGAAATAGGCTGAAACTGTAAAACTACAGAACTGAAACACTTTCTCAAATCGTGGTAGCTATCTTTGAGAAGAGATGTGGCTGTTGTAATACCCCAAGGACGAGCCCCAGTTGTATTATGAATTGTAAACATGTTTTGTAGGCTGGTAAGCCAAGAAATTATAAGATGGTAAGCTTATGTGTTATTCGGCTGAAGAGCCTAGGTGTTAAAGGCCAGGAGCCTATTTTTTTTGTACATGTAACTATTCATATCAATAATATAAAAACGTCACTGCATGTAGACCGACCATGAAGAAAGAGTGATGGGGGAATAAGCTCCACTAGGGTGGGTAAGGGAGAGGGGGCTGAGAGGTTGGAAAGAGGGGGCTAAGCCTAAGGACTTAAATCCAAAAGAATAATAATTTATTATTATTATTATTCCAAAAACTGTGTGAAATGATATGTTTTATATCCTAAGTTCCTAGGGAAGGATAGGTGACTTCCAAATGGAAAGGGGTGTGCTTCATGAGAGATAGGTGTCAGCTCAGACACATGCAATCTTAAGGGGAGGATTCTTTATGTTGGGGACACTCATTCACATAGGCATGAGTTCACGAAGAGAGTTTTGGGCTCTCACAGTTATCACCATCTTGGGAGGCTAGACCAGTCTGCCCCATTTTCTCCTCATGAGTTCACTCATGCACTGAGAAATCCCGCAGCTAGCCATTTCGGTCATTGCTAAAGTGTGACCATTTTTCACATTTGTAAATTACTAAGTCGTCCATCGCCTTACCCGATTTAACTTTTGTGGATTGAAGAAGTGGGTTGTTAGGCCTATGAGAAACACTCTCTCCAGGTGAGAGAGGTGGTTTTGGATTGAAAATGCAGGTTGTCAGGCCTGTGAGAAACTCTCTCCAAGTGAGAGAGTGTGCTGAGGAGGTGAGTTCTCCTGGAAGGAGTCTCATAGATGCTACAGAGCTCTGAGAATTCCAATCCAACCTGTTGTTGAAACTCAAGGTAAGGGAGGTGGAGGATCCAATGGACTGCGTGACGGTTAAGGTGTATACTCCTGGGGTGGGATAGGCATGTGGGAAACGACAATCTGTGAACAGTGAGCGTAAGTGGCTCCTAGGAGAGAATCCTTCCTCTTACTTGTGTGACTTTCCTACCGACCTTGCCTAGCCTAGGAATCCCTTGCTTGGTGGATTTTAGTCCCATATCGGGGGTGACCTACCGCTGAGAGTGATGAGAAACGCGCTCTAAGGTTGGGAGGTTCGTTGAAGGTCTGCACACAGTCGATGGTTTTACTCTAGTTAAAAGATAAGTATAATTTTTGTGCTTAATTATATATGTTATGCATGTATGTGATTGTTGAATGTTATCATGTTTTCCATTGCATGTTTGAAATAATATTAATTCCATTTGATTCTATATGGTAGCAACAAACCTAGGTTATGTGATTAAATTAGCTAAATATGCATGTATATAGATATGTATGTCCGATCTAGTTTGTAGAAGATAAGGTTTTTTCGCAGTATCATTTCCTGGCCTGTTGTTGGTTGGGGACGTTAAAAATTGGTATCAGATCCAAGTTCTCAACACCAAACCTAGATGGGCCATGTTAGTGGAAGTTGAAGCAAAAGTTTCAGAAAGAATTGTTGTCGAAATGGACAAAATTCCAATTTAGAACCAAGGTTCACGCACTGATCCTGGATGGGCCAGATAAGTGGTCATGAGAACCAAGGTTTCAGGTGGAAATTGTGTGAAGAGGATAACTTGGTCGTGTTACAAAGCTCAGGAGGTGTAGAGGTATTATAAAACGATGATCGACATGGTATTGGGTTGCAGAGTGATGTGAGCCTTAGGATCCATTCGGGAGAAGGAAAATCCTTCACAACAGTTAGATCTAGTAATGTTTCGAGGCATTTCACCGTGAATTCCTTTGGAAATCCGCGAAGTAACAAAGTCTGTATGTGTTGTGGATCTGAGGAGAAGAGCTCGACCATTATATCATAACTTTGGAAGTCGATGATCGAGAGAAGTGAAATGTGTTGATGCACAAACTTTCGAAACCCGAAGTGCCGAAACAAAAGAGAAAATCGTAATTTCGGATTTCGGGAGAATTAATGTATGCTAAGGGGAGAACTTCCAAAGCTCCAGAGTTCCAAAGAGAAGGAGTGAACGTGATGGGGACATATGACGTCACCAGGGGTGACATGGAATTTCTAGACATGACATGTGCCACCACCTAATTTGGTGACATCTGTACTATGTGGACCCTGAGGGTAAAGAAGTGCGGAAATTCAGAATTTGGGAGATTGGAAGGAAGCAAGCATGAAAACTTCTGAAGTCTCGAAGCTCCGAAGATCCGAAGTTCTGAAGTTTCGAAGTCCCGAAGTTTTAAGTCTCTGAAGCCCTGAATCTATGATGACAGAAGTTCCAGAGTGGGTATCAACTGTTGGATTCCAAGTAGTCATGGATTGTTGATCCACCCCATTTCGCGAGTTCGTTAGTTCAGAACTCTGAGAGTTGTTTTATTCTGCTTGGAAGACGTTCAAAGTCATAGGCCTGAAGTCCAGAGTAAGCTCCTATCGATCTAGTGCCAGGCCACAATCGTGGTCGTGTGGGTTGGGGGATAAGAGAAAGGAGGTAGTGCTCAAAAATTTGTTGAATAACAAAAGGATATGCGAATATTCTTGGTTAATCGAGAATCACAAAGAATGAATTCTGAACGTTTTCTTGAATCAAATTGGTTTATGAATACGGTGGAATTTTTTAAGGATTGATGGCCTGACGGATTTCGGTTGATTGCACATTGTATTGCAGAGTCAACGATTTTCAGAACCAAAAATAATTGTCGCTTAGTGTAGAGAAATGGATGAGGCACATAATGCTTCCAGTTTAGAGAATGGAGCTAGAGGAATGGATTTCCATGTGGGAGTTGAAGGATCGAACTCCAATGGACATGGAGAAGAGATATATAAGGAGGGAAACATGATGAAGCTCATTGAAAGATTGCAGAAATATGTCCAGCATCACCGAGCAGATAACAAAAATCTCATGAAAGCCAGGGATCAACATGGTGAATTAAAACTAAAGTTGATGCGGAGCCTTGAAAGGATAGAAAGGAAATTGGATAAGGAAAGTGACTCCATTAAATCAGGAAGTCGTAGGTTCCCTAATGAGAAGAGAAAATCAAGGAATGTTGGAAGACACCATCATCATTTTCAAGGACACTCCAAGAGGAGGGCACAAAGTAGTTCAAACCCATCTCCTACCAAATAACACAGGAGATCTAGATTGGATGAATTGAAGGGTGAAATAAGCAATATTAAACCACCTACATTTGATGGAGAACACAAGAAGGAGGAAGATTCCGAGACATGGCCTATTGGCATGAGGAAATATTTCCAACTGTAGAATTATTCCTCTCATCCAGAAGGAAGAATTGTAATGTATCAACTGAAAGGAAAGGCATCCATGTGGTGGGATCAACTTGGCAGGTACAACACTTTAAAGAGAAAAATGTTACTTGGGAGGAATTCAAGAAGTATTTTGAAAAGAAATACTTGACTAAAGTCTAAGAGATACTATGACAGAAAAATTAAAGCGTTCTTTTAACTCAAGCTAGGTAGCATGTCCATTGGTGAATATGAACGAAGGTTTTTGGAATTGTTGAAGTACGTTCCTTTTCTCAAGGATGAGACTGTAAAAATTCAAAGGTATCTGAGTGGACTACCATTTTTCATCGGTGGCAAGATCTAGTATGATGATCCTAAAAGTATGGAAGAAACCATAAGAAGAGAATAATGCTTATATGAGAAGTAAGGAGAAAAGCCTACTTTCTGAAAGGCTTGGGAAGACAAGAAGAGATTCAAGATAGATCAGAGGAAGAAGGGAACTAAGCCACCCTTTTACAGAAACAGTCCTCAAGGAAATCCATCTTTTAGGGAGACCGGGAAGGTTGAAATAGGTGGGAAAATGCCAAGACAGTCACCTATATAATGTTGGGGTTGTAATGGAAATCATAGGTACATATATTTCCCCCACATAAATGATAAAGTGAGAGTTGTCCACAATGTTCAACAGGAAGAAATAGTGGACGACATGGGTAGTCGGATACCAAGGATCTATGCATCCCTGGATAACAAGCAAGATGATTTTCAATCACATATGATTGAAGTGGAAGGTATGATCAACAACCATGACATTACTATTTTAATTGATTCAAGAGATAGTCATAGTTATATATATCCTAGAGTGGTGGAAAGTTTGCATTTACCAAGAAGAAAGCATGGAAAATCTTGGTTAGTACAGATCGCTACAGGATCCAAGAGAAAGGGTGTTGAGTTCGTTAAGTCTTGTTCAGTGGACATGAATGGACTGAGCACAAAAGTTGACTTGAACATCTTACCTTTAGGTTCCTATGACTATATAATTAGGATGGATTGGTTGGACCAACACCATGCCATATTAGACTATCGTAATAAGGCACTCACTTTCCTAGATAAGGAATAAAATTGAAGAACCGTCCAAGGAATTCCTAGAGCAATTGTTGTTAGAGAAATCTCAACAATGCAGCTGAAGAAGTGCTACAGGAAAGGATGCCAAATATTTACAGCTCGTATGGAAGAGGCACCTAAGGATAAGGTGTCAACTATTGAAGACCATGCAGTATTAAAGGATTTTGAAGATGTATTCCAGGAGGTACCCGGACTACCCCCGAAGAGAGATATTGATTTCTCTATAAACTTGATGCCTGGAGCAGCTCCAGTGTCAAAACATCCTTACAAAATGAGTACACCAGAGCTGAAAGAACTTCAGTTGCAGCTTGAAGAACTTCTGAATAAAGGGTATATATTCCCAAGTGTGTCACCTTGGGGTGCCCCAGTCTTGTTCATGAAAACGAAATACGGGACATTGAGATTGTGCAATGATTTCAGGCAGTTGAACAAAGTGACTATTAAGAACAAGTATCCTTTACCAAGGATCGATGATCTCTTTGATCAGTTGAAGGATGCCAAGATATTTTCAAAAATAGATCTTAGATGAGGGTATCACTAGGTAAGGATAAAGGATGAAGACATGATCAAGACTACCTTTAGAACAAGGTATGGTCATTATGAACTCACGGTGGTACCATTTGGGTTATCAAATGCACCCGTTGTTTTCACGTGCCTAATGAATGGTGTATTTAGAGAATATCTAGACAAGTTTGTCATAGTCTTTTTGGATGACATCCTGGTGTATTCCAAGTCGGAGGAAGAGCATGAAAAACATATGAGGATGGTGTTGCAAGTGCTATGAGAGCACCAACTGTATGCCAAATTGAGCTAGTTCTCATTCTATCGAAAGAAGATCCATTATTTGGGACATATCATTACAAAGGATGGGATAGCCGTGGATCCTGAGAAGATTGAAGTCATCCGAGAATGGTCAACGCCCAGGAATGTGATAGAAGACATATATTTTATGGGTCTATCTGGCTATTACAGAAGGTTCATTATAGGATTCTCAAGGATATCTCACCCCATCACTTCCTTACAAAGGAAGGATAAAAAATTTCAATGGACAGAGGGGTGTGAGAGAAGCTTCCAACAATTGAAGTAATTGTTAACCAGTGCTCAAATCCTGAGGATTGCAGATCCAAATGAAGATTTTGTAGTGTGTACAGACACATGCAAAGAAGGAATGGGATGATTCCTCAGCCATAATGGATTTGTAATATGTTATGTGTCCAGGAAATTGAAAGAGCACAAAACTAACTATGTGACTCATGATTTGGATTTGGCAGCCATAGTGCACACTCTAAAAAAATGGAGACATTACCTCATGGGAAAGAGGTTTGAACTAAAGATAGACCACAACAGTCTGAAGTATTTGTTTGATCAGCCAAACTTGAATGCTAGGCAGAGTATATGGTTGGAATTCCTTTGTGAGTACAACTTTAATATCAAGCATATCAAATGAAAGGAGAACAAAGTGGTTGATGCACTTAGAAGAAGAGTGCATGAACTACATGCTACGACCATCATCATGTATCAAACTAATATTAAAGGAAGAATTTCAGAAGCTGCAAATGCAGATTTGCAGTACATGGAATTGGTGGCAAAGCTACAACAAGGTAAGATGCTACAAGAAGTGGGAGATTATAAATTGGAAGCGGATGGAACACTCCTGTACAAAAATAGAATTTATGTACCTAATTCTCAGTAATTAAAAATTATGGTCATGAAGGAAATGCATAATGTGCCTTATGTTGGGCACCCTGGATATCAGAAAACAATGGTAGCAGTCAAGAGCTATAACTTTTGGGCATAACAAATGACATTGCAGAATACATTGCCAGGTGTATGGAGTATCAGAAGGTCAAGGCTAAGCATAGGCACCTAGTAGGGTTGCTACAACCATTTCCCATTCCTGAATGGAAGTGGGAAGTGGTGACTATGGATTTCATCACAGGATTGCCTAGAACTGACAAGCATCATGATTCCATCATGGCAGTGGTAGATAAGCTTGCGGAATATGCCCATTTTATTCCATTGAAGACCACTCACAAGGCAACTAATGTTTCTGAAATATATAGGAGGCAATTAGAACGATTGCATGGTATCCCCAAGACAATTGTGTTTGACAGAGACACAAAATTTACCTCAAAGTTCTGGAAGGGTTTATTCAAAGGGTTTGGAACAAATATGAACTTCAACACTTCTTATCATCCCGAGTCTGATGGGCAGACGGAGAGGGTGAACCAAGTGATAGAAGACATGCTAAGGATGTATGTGATGGACAAACCATCTAAATGGGAAGACTACCTACACTTGGTAGAATTTTCCTACATCAATGGGTATCAAGCATCATTGAAGATGATCCCATTTGAATCACTTTATGGAAGAAAGTGAAACACCCCAGTAAGCTAGGATAACCCAACTAATAGAGAAATAGTTGGGCCAAAACTGCTCAAGGAAATGGAGGATTAAATGCTAAAGATTAAGCAAAATTTGAAGACTGCCCAAGACAGACATAAAATTTATGCTGATAAGAATAGAACCCACGGGGATTTTAAAGTGGGTGATCATGTTTACTTGAAAGTGAAAGCCAACAGAAGTTCACTAAAGTTGGGAAACTGTTCCAAGTTAGCAACAAGATATTGTGGGCCATTTGAAATCCTAGAAATGATTGGACTAGTTGCATATATTTTTGCATTTCCTTCATCCATGACTGTACATAATGTGTTTCACGTTTCATTTCTTAAGAAATATATACATGATGCTAATCATGTTATTGACTGGAATGTGATTCAGGTGGAGTAAGAAGGTGTCTTGCAAGTGCATACGTTGCGCATATTGGACCAGAAAAGAAAACAACTCCATAATCAAGCCATAGGGCTTGTAAAGGTCCAGTGGACATGGTAAGGTCCTAAGGATGTGACATGGGAACATGAGGATGCTATGCAGGAAGAATACCTAGATCTTTTTGAAGATTTTGAAAATCTTGTTGATGTTGTGTAAAAACGTTGTATTGAGGACAGTGCAAAAATAAGGGGAGGGGATTATAATACCCCAAGGATGAGCCCTAGTTGTATTATGAATTGTAAACATGTTTTTTAGGCTAGTGAGTCGAGAAATTATAAGATGGTAAGATTATGTGTTATTAGGACAAAAAGCCTAGGTGTTAAAGGCCAGGAGCATGTTTTTTTTGTACATGTAACTATCCATATCAGTAATATAAAAACATTGTTGCGTGTAGACTCACCATGAAGGAAGAGTGATGGGTGACTAAGCTCCGCTAGGATGGGTAAGGGAGAGGGCACTGAGAGTTTGGAAAGAAGGGGCTAAGCCGAAGGACTTAAGTCCAAAAGAATAATAATTTATTATTATTATTATTCCAAAAACTGTGTGAAAGGATATGTTTTTTATCTTAAGTTCCTGGGGAAGGGAAAGTGACTTCCAAAGGTAAAGAGGCATGCTTCATGAGTGATAGGTGTCAGCTTAGGCACATGCAGTATTAAGGTGAGGATTCTTGTTGTTGGGGACACTCACTCACACAGGCATGGGTTCATGCAGAGAGTTTTGGGCTCTCACGATTATCACTAGCTTGGGAGGCTAGACCAGTCTGCCCCGTTTTCTCCTCATGATTTCACTCACGCACTGAGCAAGCCCGCAGCCAACCATTTCCGTCATTTCTAAACTATGACCATTTTTCACCTCTATAAATTATTGAGCCGTCCATCGCCTTACCCGATTTAACTGTTGTGGATTGAAGAAGCAGGTTGTCAGGCCTATGAGCAACACTCTCTCCAGGTGAGAGAGGTGGTTGTGGATTGAAGAAGTAGGTTTCCAGGCCTATGAGAAACTCTCTCCAAGTGAGAGAGTGTGTTGAGTAGGTGAGTTCTCCTGGAAGGAGTCTCGTAACTACTACAGAGATCTAAGAATTCTGATCCGGCCTATTGCTGAAGCCCAAGGTAAGGGAGGTGGAGCATCCGATGGACTATGTGACAATGAAGGTGTATACTCCTAGGGTGGGACATGCATGTGGGGAATGAGAGTCTATTAGCAATGGGTATAAGTGGCTCCTGAGAGATAATCCTTCTTCTTAATTGCTTGTCTCTCCTATCGACCTTTCCTATCCTAGGAATCCCTTGCCCAGTGGATTTTAGTCCTTGCTCAGGGGTGACCTACTATTGAGAGTGATGAGCAATGCGGTATAAGGCTGGAAGGTTCGTGGAAGGTCTGCACATAGTCAGTGGTTTTAATACAGTTAAAAGATAAGTATCATTTCCGTTCTTAATTATATATGTTATGCATGTCCGTGATTATTGAATGTTATTATGTTTTTCGTTGCATGTTTGAAATACTATTAATTCCATTTGAGTCTATATTGTAGCAACAACTCTGGGTTATGTGATTAAATTAGATAAACATGCATGTATATATATGTGTATGTCTGAGATAGTTTGTAAAAGATAAGGTATTTCACAGTAGCATTGTCCAACTTGTTGTTGGTTGGGGATGTTACAAATTGGTATCAGAGCTAAGTGAAGTGTCTGAGTAGTGGTGTTGCTCGATCTGTTGTTAGTTGGGGAAATTATAGCTGCTACATGCATCCATCTGAGCATAATGATTACAATGAGGCTCCATAGGCCTTTTTTATATTACTCATGAATTCCAAAAACCTAACCCTAGAAGGTGAAACACCAAAAGTCATCTGGGCCCCTTTGGGTAAGTTGGTACCACAACTTCATGGGGTTGTAACTTTTGCATACGACCTCCATTTTAGGCGTGTGATAGCTTGTTGGAAAGGTATTTCAGAGAACTACACATTTCTCTATCAAAATTTGACTTTTTCTATAGTTTGACTATGGCGATAAAATAAAACAATGTTTAGGGACCCAAAACTTCCTTGGAGGTACAATAAGATGTGATGACATGAAAACATACAAAATAAGCCAGTTGGATTAGGAGAGAGGACACCAGTATCCACCTGGAGGAAGTGTAGGGATTCAAACATCCCCAAAAGTGTAGAACCCACAATTTGAAATAAGTACAAAAGAACGTCCTGAACAAAAACGGATAAGAGGAGCCAGTTGGAATAGGTGGGTGGCCACCAATATCCACCAGGATCACCAATCAAGTGTTAAGCCACATATCAATGGTTATGAATATATAGGAGAATATGAACTGTCAGATCACTCTATGTTGGTAACATATCGTGACTGCCAGATTTCCTAACTACAAATGCATACAAATACATACTAATGCATACTAAAGAAAGACACTAAGAAACATACTTTTACCTAACTACACATTAGATCAAGTAGATATTAACTAACTCCTGAGTGTTTAAATATCCTAGCATCCCCCCTTAAGAACAACTTGTCCAAATAGGATTGAAGGATTTACAGTAGTGACACAATAGGAGAAGGAAGGAGGCATTAGAGCCTATCTCCCCTTGATGACAACTTCGTAAACTCCTAATATAGATCGAAGTTTGGAAAACTTAACCTTTGTAAGAGACTTTGTGAAAATGTATGCAACTTCATCTTCTGTAGGGAAAAATAGCACTTCAATAACTTGATCATGAATGATATTTCTAATGAAGTGCATGTGTAGATCGATGTGTTTGTTGCGTTGATGTTGAACTATGTCTTTGGCAATCTTGATGGTAGTCTGATTGTCACACCAAAGGCTGGTCAAATGTTGCTGTTGGAATCCAAACTCTGAAAGGATCTGTCGAAGCCACAAGATTTCCTAACTTACATTTACCGTTGCTCGGTACTATGCTTCTGCTAAAGAAAGTGCAATAACATGTTGTTTCATACAGGCCCAAGTGATAGGTATTGAACCAATGTTGAAAACATAACCTGTAGTAGAATTTCGATCATGAGGTTCGTCAACCCAATCTAAATCAGTGAAACCAACCAATAAAGGAGTCCCCCCTGAACTGTAATGTATCCCAAACTGAACTGTACCACATACATAATGAAGTATCATTTTAGCTACTTTCCAATAGTTTTCAAAGGGTGTTTGCATATACCAGGAAAAAAGACCAACATCAAAGGAAAGATCAGGATGGGTGTGAGTCAAGTATAATAGGCTACCAACTAACTAACAGTAGAAGGTGGAATCAACTTCGGGATAAGTACAGGTGGAAACAAGATTGACTCCAGACTAGAAGGGAGAAGGGGCCGGTTTACAATATTCCATGTGAAATAAATCAAGAAGGTCACAAGAATACTTAGACGGAGAAAGAAAAATTCCATCATTGGTTTTCAAAACTTGGAGGCCAAGGAAATAATGCAAAAATCTTAAGTCTATCATTTCAAATTTATTCTTAAGGTTGGTTTTCACATGGTTTAAAATTTTTGAGTCACTACCAGTAAGGATAAGGTCATCAACATAAAGGACACAAATTATGAGATAGATTCCTACTTTCTTGTTACAGACATTAGGATCAAAATTCCATCTAGAGAATCCATTGTCAATAAGAAAGCTATCCATTTTGGCATACCAAGCTCAGGGGGCTTGCTTAAGACCATAAAGATATTTCTCAAGGAGAAAAGCAAGTCTAGAGTCATTTTGGACATATCTAGGAGGTTGCTCCATTTAGATTTATTCTTTCAAATCTCCATGAAAGAAGGAATATTTAACATCCATCTGATGGACCTCCCATTTATGTGAGGAAACAAGGGTAGAACAAGGTGGATGGAATTCCTTTTGGCTACATGGGAAAAGGTTTCATTATAGTCATTTCCTTCAACTTGGAAAAATCCTTTGGCAACTAATCGAGCCTAATGTCTTTAAACACTCCCATCCGATGCATACTTAGTTTTGTAGACCCATTTACATCTGAAAATTTTTCTTCCTTTTGTAAGAGGTACAAGATCCCAAGTATCATTTTCAATTAAAGAATAATACTCTTCATTCATTGTTGTATCCAAATCTAGATGACCTAAGGCTTCTGCAAATATCTCTGGATCATGAGTCTCTAAAACTTGAGCCAAAATATAAGAGGCTTGTTGGAACTGTGAACGTGTCCGGCGTTGATCTGGAGGATCACTGACAAGATCACCAGTTTCTTCTTGTGTTGAACAGACCCATATAGGAAGTGGTGGAGTTGGTGTTGGTTCAGGTTCAAAGGACTCATCTGGAGGAAGGTGAACAGACAGAGGTGGATTTTCATCATCACTATCATCATCTGAAGAAGAAACCATAATAAGAACATAATAAGGCACAAACGTCGAAGATGGATCACAAGCCGAAGAATTCACAATCATCGAATTAGGTTCGCAAGCCAAGAGATTTTAATTTTTCATCAAATTTAACATCTCTTATAATAATAATTTCATTACAATGTGGTTGAAGAAGTCTATAACCTTTGACATCTTCAAAATAACCAACAAATATACACTTCTCACTTTTACGCTGCAATGTTTTCCTTTTCTCATCAGGAATGTGTGCCCATGCTATACTGCCAAATACACAGAAGTGACTTACATATGGTTTAATTTTAGTCCAATATTCTTCCGATGTTATATTTTTAAGAGCCTTTGTGGGAGTGTGATTTACTATGTAATTTGCACAGTTGATGGCTTCCGTCGAATACTTTAGACTTGATCCCTTATATTTGATCATACAATTAGCCATTTCTTTTAATGTGCAGTTATTTCTCTCAACAACACCATTTTGTTGTGGTGTATATGGAACAACGTGTTGTATTTGGATGCCCTGTGTAGTGAAGTAACTTGTAAAATTATTTTTCACATATTCGCCACCATTATTTGTTCTTAAACTTTGAATTTGATGTGAATGAGCCCATCCGTCACATCGCTTCTCAGAGATAAGCCGCCCACATTATAGCAAGCTTGTTTTCAGTCTGCATTTTACAGTTTCAACATATTTTCTTATTAAATAGAAGCTAGTTTTACTATATCTCTATTATTGTTCCTTGTGTTTTTATGTTAAGAATAATAATAATATGTATTCATTTCATTCTTATCATAAAATCCATCTCGTTATTGCTGCTACATCACCATTTTCTTTCATTTCTTATCGCACCATATCCATTCTTGACCGCTAGCCACCTACTTGCTTCCATTTCACACCAACCATGGACGAGAACTATTGTTACGATTGGTCATCATTTGTTGTGTTTCTTTTTGTAGTTCATTTATTAAGTCATGTTCCATGCATCTGGAACTTCATTGAAAACCACTCTTTCTCTCTAGCCGAGCTTACTATTATCCCTTTGTCATGCTCGGTAACCAACCATGTCAAAGGTACACCCTGGAGTCTCCTTTAAGATTTTTCAAACTCCCTAAACATAAAAACATCATCGAGTGGGATTGTTTCCTTTCACACTCATTAAATGGATTTTAAAGGATGTTTATTAAATGCTATTTTACCCATTTTTTGGACCGGATGGACTAATTATGAAAAAGGAATACTCTAGTCCACATTGGCTAGAAGAGTTCTTCCTTGTATTATTTTATTTTTTTCAGACACAGGAGACTAAATTTATGAAACAAGACTACATTTGGAGTCTTCTTTGTCCTTTCAGACTCTCTAAATATGAAATGACACACAAGGATTTACTTTCTTGGGCTCGTTAAATCCACGAGATTGTATATGGAGTTTTATTTCGGATCTTTCTAGACTCCTTGATCCGGATTATTTTCGGCACGAAATGAGAGTGGAGATATAATAAAGAAATGCACAGAGATATTGTAGATATTCAATAATACAACAAAAATGTATCAAAGATGCAACCATAAAAACAGATATACAGTAATACATGATTTCTATTAATCATAGAAATGTATAGAGACTGTAAAAATACAGAGTGAAAGACTCGCTAGAATGGTGGCAGCTTATCTCTGAGAAGAGATGTGACGGCTACTCGCATTCGCAAGAAGATCATTACAATGAGGCTCTGAAGGCATTTTTACAATAAAAGGGAATGCCAAAATTCCTATACATCCAAAAACCTAACCCTAGGAGATGAAGCGCCAAAAGTCATGTGGGCCCCGTTTGGGTAAGTGAGTACATCAACTTCCCGGGGTCGTAACTTTTGCATACTATCTCCGTTTTAGGCGTGTGATAGCTCGTTGGAAAGGTATCATCGAGGAGATTCATTTTGGTGTCTCAATCATGCCTTTGGATATCACTAAGAACCTCGATCTCGAAAAACCTTCATTTAGGCCCTCAAAATGGCCCCGGAAGTTAAAACCTGCTAAAAATAGTAAATTGCCAAAATTGCCAGAAAACAGTTTTGAGCCAGTCGGAAAAGGTGGGTGGCCACCGATATCCACCTGGATCAATCCTCCTTCCTTAGGAAGAAATGGTCTCCATTGCGTTGAGTTCCCGGGGGAGAGGGCAAAGCGTTTGCTGGATCTGCGTCTGGGTGAGCTGCTTGTATTGCTGGAGACATCACGCTGCTTGGTTTGTGGAAGTCTGTCATGAACCTGTTGAAGTTGAGGCTGCTCAACAAGTCGAGCTACATGAAAGGAAGGTGTGCAGAAGGAATTTTTGTGCCTTTTTGCAACCTTGTCGACCTGCTTCTGTTGGATAGAAGGTGCAGGGGGCGAAACTGTAGTGGTTGCAATGTCCTTTTGTTCCCCTTTCGAACAAATTGTGAAGAAGATTAATTTTGCAATATGAGATACTACCTTGCGGCACTTTTTAGGTGGAACAATAGTTGGAACTACCTCTGGTATTCTGTAGAGATGACCCCCCAAAGTAACAATGACACTACGGGGTTGAGACTCATAAACGTCATGGCGCTTCCACATATATGGTTGGCCCAAGAGAAAATCACATACATCAAGTGGGGAAACATCACATAATACCTCATCCTTGAAGGGATGGATGCCGTATGACAATCGACATTATTGGTTGACACGAAGATCTTGTCCTTGGCGAAGCCACCCGATGTTGTATGGTTGTGGGTGTGGTGTTGTCGACAATCCCAACTGTTTGACGACCTCTGCTGAGATGAGGTTCTTCTGGCTTCCACTATCAACAATAAAATGCAGTGGGGTCCCCCTCACCCACATCTATGAATGAAAAAGGTGCTCCCCCTCTTCAGGATCTGTTGGTTCTTCTAGTTGAATTGTTGCGGTCGCGACAATAGCAGTGGGGTCTGCGTCGATGATCTGTCTTTTACCATTATTTTCAGAATCAGATTCTGAATCAAGGTTTGGCTCCTTGTCTTTGATCTCGGCCACCAATGACTGTTTTGAGCGACATTCATTGGTGTTGTGCCAAGGGATTTTGTGGAACTCGCACCATTTTCCGGTGTCCTTCTTTGTCTTCCCGTGACCCTTCTTTTCCTATGTCTTGGACTGGTTTTCGGGAGACTATTTGTTCGGGCTGTCTTTTTCATACTTTGGTTGTTGTAGATTTGCAGACTCGAATTCCTGTTTGTTCTGGTGCTTAAATTTCTACTCAATTTTAACAGCATATCGATAAGCAGCACCGAGTGATGAGATGTCCAGAAAATCCATTTCAGTTTGGATGTATCTATGTAGAGCCCCACGGTATTTCAGAACCAAA
>ML776960.1:42975-101672 GCA_009831015.1 Picea engelmannii
ATGTTGATCCCACCACATGGATGCCTTTCCTTTCAGTTGATACATTGAAATTCTTCCTTCTGGATGAGAGGAATAATTCTACAGTTGGAAATATTTCCTCATGCCAATAGGCCATGTCTTGGAATCTCCCTCCTTCTTGTGTTCTCCATCAAATGTAGGAGGTTTAATATTGTTTATTTCACCCTTCAATTAATCCAATCTAGATCTCCTGTGTTATCTAGTAGGAGATGGGTTTGAACTACTGTGTGCCCTCCTCTTGGAGTGTCCTTGGAAATGATGATGGTGTCTGCCAACACTCCTTTATTTTCTCTTCTCATTAGGGAACCTGCGACTTCCCGATTTAATGGAGTCACTTTCTTTATCCAATTTCCTTTCTATCCTTTCCAGGCTCCGCATCAACTTTAGGTTTAATTCACCCTATTGATTCCTGGCTTTCATGAGACTTTTGTTATCTGCTTGGTGATGCTGGACATATTTCTGCAATCTTTCAATGAGCTTCATCATGTTTCCCTCCTTATATATCTCTTCTCCACGTCCATTGGAGTTCGATCCTTCAACTCCCACATGGACATCCATTCCTCTAGCTTCATTCTCTGAACTGGAAGCATTATTTTCCTCCTCCATTTCTCTACACTAAGCAACAATTATGTTTGGTTCTGAAAATCGTTGACTCTGCAATACAATGTGCAATCAACCGAAATTCGTCAGGACATCAATCCTTAAAAAATTATACCGTATTCATAAACCAATCTAATTCAAGAAAACGTTCAGAATTCATTCTTTTCAATTCTTGATTAACCAAGAATCTTCGCAGATCCTTTTGTTATACAACAAATTTTTGAGCACTACCTCCTTTCTCTTAGCCCGCAACCCACACGACCATGGTTGTGGCTTGGCACTAGATCAATAGGAGCTTACTTGGGACTTCAGGCCTATGACTTCGAAAGTCTTCCAAGCAAAATAAAACAACTCTCAGAGTTTTGAACTAACGAACTCGCGAAATGGGGTGGATCAACAATCCATGACTACTCGGCATCCAACAGTTGATACCCACTCTGAAACTTCTGTCATCATAGATTCAGGGTTTCAGAGACTTAAAAATTCGGGACTTCAGAACTTCAGAACTTCGGATCTTCGGAGCTTCGAGACTTCAGAAGTTTTGATGCTTGCTTCCTTCCAATCTCCCAAATTCTGAATTTCCGCACTTCTTTACCCTCAGGGTCCACATAGTATAGATGTCACCAAATTAGGTGGTGGCACATGTCATGTCTAGAAATTCCATGTCACCCCTGGCGACGTCATATGTCCCCATCATGTTTACTCCTTCTTTTTGGAACTTTGGAGCTTCAGAAGTTCTCCCCTTAGCATACATTAATTCTCCTGAAATCCGAAATTACGATTTTCTCTTTTTATTCGGCACTTCGTGTTTCAAAAGTTAGTGCATCAACAAATTTCACTTCTCTCGATCATCGACTTCCAAAGTTATGATATAATGGTCGAGATCTTCTCCTTAGATCCACAAAACATACAGACTTTGTTAATTTGCGGATTTCCAAAGGAATTCACGGCTAAATGCCTCGAAACATTACTAGATCTAATTGTTGTGAAGGATTTTCCTTCTCCCGAATGGATCCTAAGGCTCACATCACTCTACAACCCAATACCATATCTATCATGGTWTTATAATACCTCTACAACTCCTGAGATTTGTAACACGACCAASGTATCCTCTTCACATAATTTCCACCTGAAACCTTGGTTCTCATGACCACTTATCTRGCCCATCCAGGATCAGTGCGTGAACCTTGGTTCTAAATTGGAATTTTGTCCATTTCGACAACAATTCTTTCTGAAAMTTTTGCTTCAACTTCCACTAACATGGCCCATCTGGGTTTAGTGTTGAGAACTTGGATCTGATACCAATTTTTAACGTCCYCAACCAAAAACAGGCCGGGAAATGATACTGCRAAWTACCTTATCTTCTACAAACAAGATCGGACATACAAATCTATATACATGCATATTTAGCTAATTTAATCACATAACCTAGGTTTGTTGCTACCATACAGAATCAAATGGAATTAATATTATTTCAAACATGCAATGGAAAACATGATAACATTCAACAATCACAGACATGCATAACATATATAATTAAACACAAAAATTATACTTATCTTTTAACTAGAGTAAAAGCACCGACTGTGTGCATACCTTCAACGAACCTCCCAACCTTAGACCATGCTACTAATCACTCTTAGCAGTAGGTCACCCCCGAGATGGGACTAAACTCCACCAAGCAAGGGATTCCTAGGCTAGGCAAGTTCGGTAGGAAAGTCACACAAGTAAGAGGAAGGATTCTCTCCCAAGAGCCACTTACGCTCACCGTTCACAGACTGTCGTTCCCCACATGCCTGTCCCACCCCAGGAGTATACACCTTAACTGTCACATAGTCCATTGGCTCCTCTACCTCCCTTACCTTGAGCTTCAACAACAGGTTGGATCGGAATTCTCAGAGCTCTGTAGAATCTATGAGACTCCTTCCAGGAGAACTCACATCCTCAACACACTCTCTCACCTGGAGAGAGTTTCTCACAGGCCTGACAACCTGCTTCTTCAATCCAAAACCACCTCTCTCACCTGGAGAGAGTGTTTCTCATAGGCCTAACAACCTGCTTCTTCAATCCACAAAAGTTAAATCGGGTAAGGCGATGGACGACTTACTAATTTACAAAGGTGAAAAATGGTCACACTTTAGCAATGGCCAAAATGGTTGGCTGTGGGATTTCTCAGTGCATGAGTGAACTCATGAGGATAAAATGGGGTAGACTAGTCTAGCTTCCCAAGATGGTGATAACCGTGAGAGCCCAAAACTATCTTCGTGAACTCATGCCTGTGTGAGTGAGTGTCCCCAACATAAAGAATCCTCCTCTTAAGATTGCATGTGTCTGAGCCAATACCTATCTCTCATGAAGCACACCCCTTTCCATTTTGAAGTCACCTATCCTTCCCTAGGAACTTAGGATATAAAACATATCCTTTCACACAGTTTTTGGAATAATAATAATAATAAATTATTATTCTTTTGAAATTAAGTCCCTACATTTAGCCCCCTCTTTCCAACCTCTCATCCCCCTCTCCCTTACCCACCCTAGTGGAGCTTATTCCCCCATCACTCTTTCTTCGTGGTCGGTCTACACACAACCATGTTTTTATATTACTGATATGAATAGTTACATGTACAAAAAAAATAGGCTCCTGGCCTTTAACACCTAGGCTCTTCGGCCTAATAACACATAAGCTTACCATATTATAATTTCTTGGCTTACTAGCCTACAAAAAATGTTTACAATTCATAATACAACTGGGGCTCATCCTTGGGGTATTACAACAGACACATCTCTTCTCAAAGATAGCTACCATGATTCGAGACAGTGTTTTAGTTCTGCAGTTTTACAGTTTCAGCCTATTTCATTTATTTAATAGAATATATTTTTCACTAGATATCTATGTTATTCTTCATATCTCTGTGTTTATTGTATTCAGTCTATAATCAATTCATTATGTTCCTAAATCTAGATCATTGGTATCCGAGTAGCTTGCTCTTCATTTATTTTTCTTCGTGCATGTCCCCGACAAGATATGGGTACAAGAAGTTGGGACTTGAACCAATCGATCCATTACAAGATCAGTCGCACTAAGCCCAACAACAAACCATGGGAGACGAAAAGAAATATGATGGAGTAGGAGATCCTATTAAAATGTTTCTCAAGGATATTTTGGGCATTGCAATGTTTGTCACACCAACGATAATTTTTATGGAACATGCCATGGTTTAGGATAAATAAAAAGAGTCTCATGTGATAATATTTTCTATTTCACTTGATCACCCCTATACCGTTATAAAGACCATGCATAAGGAATATTTAKCCTCCCACTTGGAATATACATAGAAAATTTTTGAGGATTTGAACACTAAAAATGTTTCTCATGACCAAATTAACATTTTCTTTTTGGGATCATGGACCATATATTCAKGCCCTTTCTTTACATGGAAAATTGTAATCTTCCAAGCAAGATATGAGCCATGATTATACCAGGCACAAAAAAATGCTTATCTAAGGCTCTTCACCTTTGTCTATGGGCCATGATAGCTTCACCTTTGTCTATGAGCGATGTAAATCATGCTATTGCTATATTTACCCTATGATTTTCTTCTCTACTCTAGTTAAAACATAAAGATACTTTTGATTCTACATAGAGATACTTTTAATCTCATAGATTAGGTTTAATTACTTCCTTATATTATCTTAATTTTCTCTTATCATTTAATTCTTCATCAATTCTCCAATGTTTATGCCGACCTCCTTTGAGCCATGCATGGTTTTGATTTGAGTTTGAGACAATGTTAGGAAGACTCTTGTTCTCCATGTTGTTTATCTTGTTCTTGTACATTAAATGTATCTAGTCATAGCCATTCTCTCAACTGGGAAAAGACTTGTCTTTATCTCGAGGATATGATTGGGTTTATTGTCTTTAATTTTAAGATTATAATTTATAAAATCCTTCTTGATTAGCTCAATTTTCTTTGTGATTCTCTAGAGATGTTGCATCCCCAAAACTTGCTACCATATAAGATAATAGGAGCCACATCAATCTAAGAGAGGAGTTCATTTTTATCTCATACCCAAAGGTCCATGGATTTATAATTCTTTTCAAGGCCAAAGTAAGATTTCAACCCTCCATTTATCATTTTTTCAATGCTATAGTTCTAGTTAAGCTTGTGATGTAGATCAATTGCAAGATATTTATATGAAGTCATTTCCTCAAAGCTATTGTTGTCATATATGAAATTATTATAAGTTATATTTTCAATTTGATTATCGTCACCTTTGTCTTGTTAGTATTAACATGCATACCCATCCTAGAGCATAAATCATTGAGGATTCCCAGTTTCTTGCAGAGATCATAAGGATGTTGAGTCCTCAAAACAAATTATTTTTGTCACATTCCTATCTTAACCTTACATCCAAAATCCCATAGCTATGAACTTGTTATGTCTTATTTTATCCCTTTTTCCCATAAAATCGTGATCAACTAGAGGACATGTGTATTGAAGCATGTTAAAGGTAAACTGTCCATTTTATGCTTAATTCCATTCTTCTTTATAAATTTTTTATTTAATTAGTTATTATTCTAATGGGTAGAAACAAAATCTTTGATTTTGTTGAAACTCTAAATGTAGTTATGTAGCCTAGTCACGAAAACAGTTTTTTGCAGTGAAATCGTTGTTCTATAGGGACGCAATCACTCCAGGAGTGAACTCTGACTTATGGAAGGTGTCAAATTGATCCCTGACTATCAGCACAGTCTATGGATCCTCCAGTTCATCACAAAAGGAAATTCAAACCTGATGTCAACCATATACATGTGGTAGAGTTGCGGAAGATGGCTTCATCAAATTAGTGCATGGGAAAGGAATGGGATCATATTAGATAAATTCATGCATTTTTTTATAAATTTCTTCAATACATGGATAACCAACCTTATTAAATACATCCACAAATACTGTTAGATCTGATTATGCATATAAACATGTGTAATTTGTTGTAAATAGTTTGTGACATCCACGTAATTTGAATCTGTGCGATCTCATATGTATTATATCAATATGGGTAATAAGACCTTCATACATACATATATATCTATATCTATGTATCTATCTATCTATGTCTCTCTCTCTCTATATATAATCTCTTGATATTAGACTATTGTAATCATATTGTTGTTTAATTTATATAATTTATGGTTATTGTATCTTTATGTGAGTTACATGTTCCGAGGGCCCGCTGAGGAGGAGCATACTTGTTGTAGGGTAAATGAACCCTACATGAGTTGCCACCCTTAGGCTCTTCCTAGACCTAAGACAAAATAGAGATGCAAGAAATATATTTTCGTAGATTTAAATTACACACGAAAAGAATTACGAGTTGATGGAATGAAAGGTTTACTTAATGATCTAACGGTTTTCCCTGCAAGCTCCTTAGCTATTATCATTTTCAAAGATTCCCTTCGCTCTTACCAACATGGATTTTCACACATAGATACACAAATAAACCTTTCACAATATCAAATGAATCATGTATAAACAAATAATAGATCTAATGACATAACATAAGAATGTCAATTCCCTACAAATATTATAAAAATTACATACAATCAAGTAATGAGGAAAATCTTGTACATATTCTATTAATGGACAAATGGTTTACAACTTACAATTAAGGAAGTTGATGCAGTCCTTTCCAAAATTCTTGTCCCAAGCTCTATAATCAAATTGTCAGTATAAGTTTTCTTTCTCCTTTCTCTCCCCTTTTCCCATGAGAAACCAACAATATAAAGGATAATAGAGATAAGATCAAAGGTTAATCTAGATATGATCTAGATTCCCAAGATAACCATCTTCTCGAGGTCGAACCACAAAAAATACGAGGTTTAATCTCATCTCATGGAAACTAATCCTAAATAGGGATTAATAGACATGGTCATGTCCTACATTCTTGTAAGGAGAAATCAATCTCCCCTTATAAAAGGACATGGAGTGAGCTTCAATTTTGGTCACAGTCTATAAAGGGACAACTAGCGACTAGGAAAAAAGGTACTCTAAACTCAGTGGAAAGTGTTAAATTCAGTGTTTCATAATGATAACCTCTAGATGATTCCCATCAGGTGATTAGGCAGAAAATAACTGTATAATAGATGCCCCCTAAAATATGAGGGAAGAAGAGGTGTATGATGGCTGAAATAATTTACAAACAAAATCACAGAGCTTTGGGAGAAGGAACCTGGAAAGAAACCATCATCAAGATGAAATAATAATATATCCCATGGCAAGCATACCCATGCTCGGGAACAAAAACTAAGCATAGACACCAAAATAGTACACTACAGGTCCATGCATGACACAGACAATTAGATCATGGCCACGAAAGAATACACTATGGATCCATGTCACAAGTGAAAACATAGCCATGGCCAAATACAAATGTGGATCTATGTCACAATATACAAATCAGTGAGATGACTCAATTCCTCAGTGATCTTTAAAGTACTCATGAATAACTCCATCACAACTTGGGAGGGAATTCCATCAAGGAATGTGGTGGTCCCAACCCAAGGTCTTTGTCTCAAATCCCAATGGTATGAATATCCAAAATGTGAATAAATGAGTTGAGGTCAAGCATGGTAGAAACAGTCTGATTACCGATCATTGATGTATACTGTTAACAGATGCGAGGAAACCCATCGATGATGATTATGGACCCCAATATACCTAGTACAATCTAGGGGGTGTGAATAAATGAGTTGAATTTGAACACTCGTATATTAATTCAACAAGATCCAATGATGTAAACCCATTGTTGAAATGCAAGGGAATCTATCGTTGATGTTTGCAAATCATAGGGTACTAACTGGTTTCTAGATTTCAAAAATAATGATCTGGAGTCGACAAGATGAAATCCGTCGAAGGAGGGCCTAAATGTATCACCCACAAATTGACACGAAACATATAAAGGTATATGGTGTGAAGAGTGTAATGGTAGAGAAAAAATGACATAGGGATGGTCCGGATGAATGGGATAAATGAATTAAACTAGCTGACACAAGCTAACTTTCCATGAAAAAAAAAACACGACAAATAACTTGACCCGGCGGCATTGAATCCTTAATGATCAAAACACTTGCCATGGAGGACTGGAAGAGTAACCATTCGATGGATTTAGAGAACCTATGGATATGGTAATGACTGAAATACAATGGATAACCCAACTATTGGGCATAGATGCAAAACATGTGCATTGTTCAAGGGAAACTCAATGGAGAGTTTCCATTTGTGAAGATGACTAGATGTAAAAATACCCACTCTTTTTCTTTCTTTCATGTTTTAAATGACCATGAAAGAAAATAAATATGTGCTCGATATTCTCACCTGTGGATTGATTCTCGATATCGGGGCAGAGAATGGTGCTCGACGATCTTTTCAATATTCAAGGAGTCTAGAAAGATCCGAAATAAAACTCCATATACAATTTCGTGGATTTAACGAGCCCAAGAAAGTAAATTCTTGTGTGTCATTTCATATTTAGAGAGTCTGAAAGGACGAAGAAGACTCCAAATGTAGTCTTGTTTCATAAATTTAGTCTCCTGAGTTTGAAAAAAATAAAATAATACAAGGAAGAACTTTTCTAGCCAATGTGGACTAGAGTATTCCTTTTTCATAATTACTCCATCCGGTCCAAAAAATGGGTAAAATAACATTTAATAGACATCATTTAAAACCATTTAACGAGTGTGAAAGGAAACAATCTCACTCGATGATGTTTTCATGTTTAGGGAGTTTGAAAAATCTTAAAGGAGACTCCAGGGTGTACCTTTGACATGGTTGGTTACCGAGCGTGGCAAAGAGATAATAGTAAGCTCGGTTGGAGAGAAAGAGTGGTTTTCAATAAAGTTATAGATGCAAGGAACATGACTTAATAAATGAACTACAAAAAGAAACACAACAAATGATGACCAATCTTAACAATAGTTCTCATCCATGGTTGTTGTGAAATGGAAGCAAGTAGGTGGCTAGCGGTCAAGAACGGATATGGTGCGATAATAAATGCAAGAAAATGGTAATGTAGAAGCAATAATGAGCTGGATTTTATGATAAGAATGAAATGAATACATATTATTATTATTCTTAACATAAAAACACAAGGAACAATAATAGAGATACAGTAAAACTAGCTTCTATTTAATAAGAAAATATGTTGAAACTGTAAAATGCAGACTGAAAACAAGATTTCTAGAATGGTGGCGTATTATCTCTGAGAAGAGATGTGACGGTTAGGCTCATTCACATCAAATTCAAAGGTTAAGAACAAATAATGGTGGTGAATATGTGAACAATAATTTTACAAGTTACTGCACTATACAAGGCATCCAAATACAACACATTGTTCCATATATACCACAACAAAATGGTGTTGTTGAGAGAAATAATTGCACATTAAAAGAAATGGACAATTGTGTGATCCAATCTAAGGGATCAAGTCTATAGTATTCGGCGGAAGCCGTCAACTATGGAAATTACATAGTAAATCACACTCCCACAAAGGCTCTTAAAAATATAACATCGGAAGAATATTGGACTAAAATTAAACCATATGTAAGTCACTTATGTTTATTTGGCAGTATAGCATGGGCTCACATTCCTGATGAGAAAAGGAAAACATTGCAGCATAAAAGTGAGAAATGTATATTTGTTGGTTATTTTGAAGATGTCAAAGGTTATAGACTTCTTCAACCACATTGTAATGAAATTATTATTATAAGAGATGTTAAATCTGATGAAAAATTAAAATCTCTTGGCTTGCGAGCCTTATTCGACGATTGTGCATTCTTCGGCCTGCGATCCATCTTCGACGTTTGTGCCTTATTATGTTCCTATTATGGTTTCTTCTTCAGATGATAACAATGATGATGAAAATCCACCTCCCTCTAGATGAGTCCTTTGAACCTGAACCAACACCAACTCCACCACTTCCTATATGGCTCTGTTCAACATGAGAAGAAACTGGTGATCTTTTCACTGATCCTTTAGATCAACGTTGGACACCAGGAATTATTTTAAGGATGGAAATTTATTTTGAAATGTAGAAACCTTGGCGAATATTACTAATCCTTCATATGCCAACTATGAAATGTTTGGTGATATTTTTGTAAAAATTTTCAAATTTCTCAGGATTTTATATAGTTTGTAAAAAAAAATAGCTATTTTTAAGGGTGAATCATTTTTAGAATAGCGAGTCTTCTTTTGGGAAAAACCGTGGAAAAATAGCCCTTGAGCGAAATTTAGCCCCTAAAATCATCCTTGTTGGACACGTTCACAGTTCCAGCAAGCCTCTTATATTTTGGCTCAAGTTTTAGAGACTCATGATCCAAAGATATTTGCAGAAGCTTCAGGTCATCTAGATTTGGATACAACAATGAATGAAGAGTATTATTCTTTAATTGAAAACGATACTTGGGATCTTGTTGTGCTTCCAAAAGGAAGAAAAATTTTCAGATGTAAATGGGTCTACAAAACTAAGTATGCATCGGATGGAAGTGTTGAAAGACACGAGGCTTGAATAGTTTCCAAATGATTTTTCCAAGTTGAAGGAAATGACTATCATGAAACCTTTTCCCATGTAGCCAAAATGAATTCCATCCACCTTGTTCTACCCTTGTTTCCTCACATAAATGGGAGGTCCATCAGATGGATGTTAAATATTCCTTATTTCATGGAGATTTGCAAGAATAAATCTAAATGGAACAACCTCCTAGATATGTCCAGAATGACTCTAGACTTGTTTGTCTCCTTAAGAAATATCTTTATGGTCTTAAGCAAGCCCCCTGATCTTGGTATGCCAAAACAGATAGCTTTCTTAGTAACACTAGATTCTATAGATGGAATTTTGATCCTAATGTCTATACCAAGAAAGTAGGAATCCATCTTATAATTCTTGTCCTTTATGTTTATGACCTTATCCTTACTGGTAGTGACTCAAAAATTTTAAACCATCTGAAAACCAACATTAAGAATAAATTTGAAATGACAGACTTAACATTTTTGCATTATTTCCTTGGCCTCCAAGTTTTGAAAACCAATGACGAATTTTTTCTTTCCCAGTCTAAGTATTCTTGTGACCTTCTTGATTTCTTTCACATGGAATATTGTAAACCAGCGCCTTCTCCCTTCCAGTCTGGAGTCAATCTTGTTGCCACCTGTACTTATCCCAAAGTTGATTTCACCTTGTACTATTAGTTAGTTTGTAGCCTCTTATACTTGACTCATACCCATCCTAATCTTTCCTTTGATGTTGGTCTTGTTTCCTGGTATATGCAAACACCCCATGAAAACTATTGGAAAGAAGCTTAAATGATACTTCATTATGTCCGTGGTACAATTCAGTTTAGGATACATTACAGTTCAGGGGGGGCTCCTTTATTGGTTGGTTTCACTGATTTAGATTAGGTTGACGAACCTCATGATTGAAATTCTACTACAGGTTATGTTTTCAACATTGGTTCAATACCTGTCACTTGGGCCTGTAAGAAACAACAGGTTATTGCACTTTCTTCAGCGGAAGCATAGTATCGAGCAATGATAAATGTAAGTTAGGAAGTCTTGTGGCTTCGACAGATCCTTTTAGAGTTTGAATTCCGACAGAAACATCTGACCAACCTTTGGTGTGACAATCAGACTACCATCAAGATCACCAAAGACATAGTTCAACATCAGTGCAACAAACACATCGATCTACACATGCACTTCATCAGAAATATCATTCATGATCAAGTTATTGAAGTGCTATTTTTCCCTACAGAAGATGAAGTTCTAGACATTTTCACAAAGTCTCTTACAAAAGTTAAGTTTTCCAAACTTCGATCTATGTTAGGATTTTACGAAGTTATCATCAAGGGGAGATAGGCTCTAATGCATCCTTCCTTCTCCTATTGTGTCACTACTGTAAATCCTTCAATCCTATCTAGACAAGTTATTCTTAAGGGGGGATGTTAGGATATTTAAACACTTAGTAGTTAGTTAATATCTACTTGATCTAATGTGTCGTTAGGTAAAAGTGTATTTCTTAGTGTGTTTCTTTAGTATGCATTAGTATGTATTTGTATGCATTTGTAGTTAAGAAATCCGACGGTCATGATATGTTACCGACATAGAGTGATTTGACAGTTCATATTCTCCTATATCTTAACAACCATTGATATGTGGCTTAACACTCAATTGGTGATCCTGGTGGATATTGGTGGCCACCCACCTATTCCAACTGGCTCCTCTTATCTATTTTTGTTCAGCACGTTCTTTTGTACTTATTTCAAATTGTGGGTTCTACACTTTTGGGGATGTATGAATCCCTACACATCCTCCAGGTGGATACTTTTGTCCTCTCTCCTAATCCAACTGGCTTCTTTTGTATGTTTTCATGTCATCACATCTTATTGTACCTCTAGGGAAGTTTTGGGCCCTAAACATTGTTTTATTGGATCACCATAGTCAAACTATAGAAAAATTTAGATTTTGATGGAGAAATGTGTAGTTCTCTGAAAGACCTTTCCAACAGGCTATCATGCACCTAAAATGGAGGTCGTATGCAAAAGTTACAACCCCAGGACATTGTGGTACCAACTTACCCATGGGGGCCCACATGACTTTTGGTGTTTCACCTTCTAGGGTTAGGTTTTTGGAATCCATGAGTAATATCAAAAAGGCCTCTGGAGCCTCATTGTAATCATTATGCTTAGATGGATGTGTGTAGCAGTTGTAATGTCCCCAACCAACAACAGGTCGGACAATGCTACTGTGAAATACCTTATCTTTTAAAAACTCTCTTAGACATACACACACACACACACATATATATATATACATGCATATTTAGCTAATTTAATCACATAACCCAGAGTTGTTGCTACCATACAGACTCAAATGGAATTAATAGTATTTCAAACATGCAACGAAAAACATGATAACACTCAATAATCACAGACATGCATAACATATATAACTAAGCACATAAATGATACTTATCTTTTAACTGGATTAAAACCACTGACTATGTCTAGACCTTCCACGAACCTTCCATCCTTAGACCACACTACTCATCACTGTCAACAGTAGGTCACTCTCGAGCTAGGACTAAACTCCACCAGGCAAGGGATTCCTAGTATAGGAAAGGTCGATAGGAGAGACACACAATTAAGAGGAAGGATTATCTCCCAGGATCCACTTACGCCCACTTATCACAGACTCTCGCTCCCCACATGCCTGTCCCACCCTAGGCGTATACACCTTCACTGTCACACAGTCCATCGACTGCTCCACCTCCCTTACTTTGGACTTCAGCA
Source organism: Picea engelmannii (assembly GCA_009831015.1). Classification (NCBI taxonomy): domain Eukaryota; kingdom Viridiplantae; phylum Streptophyta; class Pinopsida; order Pinales; family Pinaceae; genus Picea; species Picea engelmannii. The sequence goes on from ML776960.1 coordinate 55,931, forward strand.
ACAGGCCGGACCGGAATTCTCAGATATCTGTAGCAGTTATGAGACTCCTTCCAGGAGAACTCACCTCCTCAACACACTCTCTCACCTGGAGAGAGTTTCTCATAGGCCTGACAACCTGCTTCTTCAATCCACAACCACCTCTCTCACCTGGAGAGAGTGTTGCTCATAGGCCTAAAAACCCGCTTCTTCAATCCACAACCATTAAATTGGGTAAGGCGATGGATGGCTCAGTAATTTATAGAGGTGAAAAAGGGTCACAGTTCAGCAATGATGGAAATGGTTGGTTGTGGGATTTCTCAGTGCATGAGTGAACTCGTGAGGAGAAAACAGGGTAGACTAGTCTAGCCTCCCCAGCTGGTGATAATCGTGAGAGCCCAAAACTCTCTGCATGAACCCCTGCCTGCGTGAGTGAGTGTCCCCAACAATAAGAATCCTCACCTTAAGACTGCATGTGCCTGAACCAACACCTTTTGCTCATGAAGCACGCCCCTTTCCCTTTGGAAGTCACTTTCCCTTCTCGAGGAACTTAGGATAAAAAACATATCCTTTCACACAGTTTTTGGAATAATAATAATATTAAATTATTATTCTTTTGGACTTAAGTCCTTCGGCTTAGCCCCCTCTTTCCAATTCTCATCCCCCTCTCCCTTACCCATCCTATTGGATATTATTCACCCATCACTCTTTCTTCGTGGTCGGTCTACACGCAACAATGTTTTTATATTACTGATATGAATAGTTACATGTACAAAAAAAACATGCTCCTGGCCTTTAACACCTAGGCTCTTCGGCTTAATAACACATAATCTTACCATCTTATAATTTCTCAGCTCACCAGCTTAAAAAACATTTTTACAATTCGTAATATAACTGGGGCTCGTCCTTGGGGTATTATAATCCCCTCCCCTTATTTTTGCACTGTCCTCAATACAACTTATTTACACAACATCAACAAGATTTTGAAAATCTTCAAAAAGATGCAGGTATTCTTCCTGCATAGCATCCTCATGTTCCCATGTCGCATCCTCAAGACCTTACCAGGTCCACTGGACCTTTACAAGCCCTATGAATTGATACCAAAGTTGTTTTCTTTTCCGGTCCAATATGTGCACCGTATGCACTTGCAAGACGCCTTCTTACTCCACCTGAATCACATTCCAATCAATAACATGATTAGCATCAGGTATATATTTCTTAATAAATGAAACGTGAAACACATTATGTATAGTCATGGATGTAGGCAATGCAAAAATATATGCAACTAGTCCAATCATTTATAGGATTTCAAATGGCCCAGAATATCTAGCTACCAGCTTGGAACAATTTCCCAACTTCAGTGAACTTCTGTTGGCTTTCACTTTCAAGTAAACATGATCACCCATTTTAAAATCCCCATGGGTTCTATTCTTATCAGCATAACATTTTTGTCTATCTTGGGCAGTCTTCAAATTTTGCTTAATCTTTAACATTTTCTCCTCCATTTCCTTGAGCAGTTTTGGCCCAACTATTTCTCTATCAGCTGGGTTATCCTAACTTACCAGAGTGTTTCACTTTCTTCCATAAAGTGCTTCAAATGGGCTCATCTTCAATGATGCTTGATACCCATTGTTGTAGGCAAATTCTACCAAGTGTAGGTAGTCTTCCCATTTAGTTGGTTTGTCCATCACATACATCCTTAGCATGTCTTCTATCACTTGGTTCACCCTCTCAGTCTGCCCATCAAACTCGGGATGATAAGAAGTGTTGAAGTTCAGATTTGTTCAGAACCCTTTGACTAACCCCTTCTAGAACTTTGAGGTAAATTTTGTGTCTCTGTCAGACACAATTGTCTTGGGGATACCATGCCATAATTCTAATTCCCTCATATATATTTCAACAACATTAGTTGCCTTGTGAATGGTCTTCAATGGAATAAAATGGGCATATTCTGTAAGCTTATCTACCACCATCATGATGGAATCATGATGCTTGTTAGTTCTAGGAAATCCTATGATGAAATCCATTGTCACCACTTCCCACTTCCATTTGGGAATGGGAAATGGTTGTAGAAACCCTAATAGGTTCCTATGCTTAGCCTTGACCTTCCGATACTCCATACATCTGACAATGTATTCTGCAATGTCCTTTTTCATGCCTAGCCAAAAGTAATCGCTCTTGACTACTACCACTGTTTTCGAATATCTAGGGTGCCCAACATAAGGCACATTATGCATTTCCTTCAAGACCATAATTCTCAATTCTTGATAATTAGGTACATAAATTCTATTTTTGTACAAGAGTGTTCCATCCGCTTCCAAGTTATAATCTCCCACTTCCTGTAGCATCTTACCTTGTTGTAGCTTTGCCACCAATTCCATGTATTGCAAATCTGCATTTGCAGCTTCTGAAATTCTTCCTTTAATATTAGTTTGATACATGATGATGGTCATAGCATGTAGTTCATGCACTCTTCTTCTAAGTGCATCAACCACTTTGTTCTCCTTTCCTTCGATATGCTTGATATCAAAGTTGTATTCACAAAGGAATTCCAACCATATACTCTCCCTAGCATTCAAGTTTGGCTGATCAAACAAATACTTCAGACCGTTGTGGTCTGTCTTCAGTTCAAACCTCTTTCCCATGAGGTAATGTCTCCATTTATTTAGAGTGTGAACTATGGATGCCAAATCCAAATCATGAGTCACATAGTTATTTTCGTGCTTTTTCAATTTCCTGGACTCATAACATATTACAAATCCATTATGGACGAGGAATCATCCCATTCCTTCTTTGCATGCATCTGTACACACTACAAAATCTTCATTTGGATCTGCAATCCTCAGGATTTGAGCACTAGTTAACAATTACTTCAATTGTTGGAAGCTTCTCTCACACTCCTCTGTCCATTGAAATTTCTTCTCCTTCTTTTGCAAGGAAGTGATAGGGTGAGATATCCTTGAGAATCCTATAATTAACCTTCTATAATAGCCAAATAAAACCATAAAATATCTGTCTTCTGTCACATTCCTCAACGTTGACCATTCTCGGATGGCGTCAATCTTCTCAGGATCCACAACTATCCCATCCTTTGTAATGATATGTCCCAAATAATGGATCTGCTTTCGATAGAATGAGCACTTGCTCAATTTGTCATATAGTTGGTGCTCTCTTAGCACTTGCAACACCATCCTCATATGTTTTTCATTCTCTTCCTCCGACTTGGAATACACCAGGATGTCTTCCAAAACGACTGTGACAAACTTGTATAGATATTCTCTGAATACACCATTCATTAGGCACATGAAAAAAACAGGTGCATTTGATAACCCAAATGCTACCACTGTGAATTCATAATGACCAAACCTTGTTATTAAGGTAGTCTTGATCATGTCTTCATCCTTTATCCTTACCTACTGATACCTTGATCTGAGATCTATTTTCTAAAATATCTTGGCATCCTTCCACTGATCAAAGAGATCATCAATCCTCGGTAATGGATACTTCTTCTTAATAGTCACTTTGTTCAATTGCCTGAAATTGATGCACAATATCAATGTCCCATATTTCTTTTTCATGAACAAGACCAGGGCACCCCAAGGTGACACACTTGGGCGTATATACCCCTTATTCAAAAGTTCTTCAATCTGCAACTATAGTTCTTTCATCTCTGGTGTACTCATTCTCTAAGGATCTTTTGACATTGGAGTTTCTGTAGGCATCGGGTTTATAGAGAAATCAATATCTCTCTTCGGGGGTAGTCCAGATACCTCTTGGAATACATCTTCAAAATCCTTTAATACTACATGGTATTCAATAGTTGACACCTTATCCTTAGGCGCCTCTTCCGTACGAGCTGTAAATATTTGGCATCCTTTCCTATAGCACTTCTTCAGCTGCATTGCTGAGATTTCTCTGACAACAACTGCTCTGGGAATTCCTTGGACTGTTCTTCGATTTCCTTCCTTATCCAGGCAAGTGAATGCCTTACTATGATAGTCTAATATGGCATGGTGTTGGTCCAACCAATCCATCCCAATTAGATAGTCATATGAATCTAAAGGTAAGATGTTCAATTCAACGTTTGTGCTCAGTCCATTCATGTCCACTGGACAAGACTTACCCAACTCAACAACCTTTCTCTTGGATCCTATAGCAAGCTGTACTAACCAAGATTTTCCATGTGTTCTTCTTGGTAAATGTAAACTTTCCACCACTCTAGGATATATATAACTATGACTAGCTCCTGAATCAATTAAAATAGTAATGTCATGGTTGTTGATCATACCTTCCACTTCAATCATATGTGATTGAAAATCATCTTGCTTGTTTTCCAGGGATGCATAGATCCTTGGTATCCTACTACCCATGTAATCCACTATTTATTCCTGCTGAACATTGTAGACAACTCTCACTTTGTCATTTATGTGGGGGAAATCTCTGTACCTATGATTTCCATTACAACCCCAACATTCTATAGGTGACTGTCTTGGCATTTGCCCACCTATTTCAGCCTTCCCGAGCTCCCTAAAAGATGTATTTACTTGAGGAATGTTTCTGAAAAAGGGTGGGTTAGTTCCCTTCTTCCTTTGATCTATCTTGAATCTCTTCTTGTCTTCCCAAGACTTTCAGAAAGTAGGCTTTTCTCCTTACTGCTCATATAATCATTTTTCTCTTCTTATGGTTTCTTCCATAGTTTTAGGATCATCATACTAGATCTTGTCACCGATGAAAGATGGTAGTCCACTTAGATACCTTTGAATTTTGATAGTCTGATCCTTGACAAAAGGAACGTCCTTCAGCAATTCCAAAAACCTTCGTTCATATTCATCAATGGACATGCTACCTAGAATGAGTTAAAAGAACTCTTTCATTTTTATGTCATAGTATCTCTTAGTCAAGTATTTCTTTTCGAAATACTTATTGAATTCCTCCCAAGTAACATTTTTCTCTTTAAAGTGTTGTACCTGCCAAGTTGATCCCACCACATGGATGCATTTCCTTTCAGTTGATACATTGCAATTCTTCCTTCTGCATGAGAGGAATAATTCTGTAGTTGGAAAAATTTCCTCATGCCAATAAGCCATGTCTCGGAATCTTCCTCCTTCTTGTGTTCTCCATCAAATGTAGGAGGTTTTATATTGTTTATTTCACCCTTCAGTTCATCCAATCTAGATCTCATGTGTTATCTGGTAGGAGATGGGTTTGAACTACTGTGTGCCCTCCTCTTGGAGTGTCTTTGGAAATGATGACGGTGTCTACCAACACTCCTTGATTTTCTCTTCTCATTAGGGAACCTACGACTTCCTGATTTAATGGAGTCACTTTCCTTATCCAATTTCCTTTCTATCCTTTCTAGGCTTCACATCAAATTTAGGTTTAATTCACCCTATTGATCCCTGGCTTCCATGAGATTTTTGTTATCTTCTCAGTGATGTTGGACATATTTCTGCAATCTTTCAATGAGCTTCATCATGTTTCCTTCCTTATCTATCTCTTCTCTATGTCCATTGGAGTTCGATCCTTCAACTCCCATATGGACATCCATTCCTCTAGCTTCATTCTTTGAACTGGAAGCATTATGTGCCTCCTCTGTTTCTCTACACTAAGCGACAGTTATGTTTGGTTCTGAAAATCGTTGACTTTGCAATACAGTGTGCAATCAACCAAAATTCGTCAGGCCATCAATCCTTAACAAATTCCACCGTATTCATAAACCAATCTGATTAAAGAAAACATTCAGAATTCATTCTTTGCGATTCTCGATTAACCAAGAATCCTTGTAGATCCTTTCGTTATGAAACAAATTTTCGACCACTACCCCCTTTCTCTTAGCCCCCAACCCACACGACCACGGCTGTGTCTTGGCACGAGATCGACAGGCACTTACTCGGGACTTTGGGCCTACGACTTCGAAAGTATTTCAAGCACATTAAAACAACTCTCAGAGTTTTGAACTAATGAACTCGCGAAATGGGGTGGATCAAAAATCCATGACTACTCGGCATCCAACAATTGATACCCACTCTGGAACTTCTGTCATCAGAGCTTTAGGTCTTCGAAGCCTCGAAACTTCGGGACTTCATAACTTCAAATCTTCGAAGCTTTGGGACTTCATAATTTTTCATGCTTGCTTCCTTCTAATCTCTCGAATTCTGAATTTTTGGAGTTCTTTACCCTCCGGGTCCACATAGTACGGATGTCACCAACTTAGGTGGTGGCACATGTCATGCCTAGAAATTCCATGTCACCCCTGGCAACGTCATCTACCCCCACCACGTCCACTCTTTTTCTTCAAAACTTTGGAGCTTCAGAAGTTCTCCCGTTAGCATACATTAATTCTCCTGAAATCTAAAATTATGATTTGCTCTTTTGCTTCGACACTTTGGGTTTCAGAATTTTGTGCATCAACACATTCCACTTCTGTCAATCATCAACTTCCAAAGTTATGATATAATGGTTGAGCTCTTCTCCTCGGATCCACAACACATACAGACTCTATTACTTCATGGATTTCCAAAGGAATTCATGACTAAATGCCTCGCAACATTACCATATCTAACTGTCGTGAAGGATTTTCCTTCTCCCGAACGGATCCTAAGGCTCACGTCACTCTGCAGCCCAATACCATGTCTATCATGGTTTTATAATACCACTAAACCTGCTGAGCATTGTAACATAGCCAAGGTATCCTCTTCACACAATTTCCACCTGAAACCTTGGTTCTCATGACCACTTATCCGGCCCATCCAGGCTCAGTGCGTGAACCTTGGTTCTAAATTGTAATTTTGTCCATTTCGACAACAATTCTTTTCCAAAAAAAATTCTTCAATTTCCACTAACATGGCCCATCTAGGGTTAGTGTTGAGAACTTGGCTTTGATACCAATTTTTAACGTCCCCAATCAACAACAGGCCGAGAAATGATACTGCAAAATACCTTGTCTTCTACAAACTAGCTCGGACATACATATCTATATACATGCATATTTAGCTAATTTAATCACATAACCTAGATTTGTTGCTACCATATAGAATCAAATGGAATTAACAATATTTCAAACATGCAATGAAAAACATGATAACATTCAACAATCACAAACATGCATAACATATACAATTAAGCACAAAAATTATACTTATCTTTTAACTAGAGTAAAACCACCGACTGTGTGAGAACTCAATGAACCTCCCAACCTTAGACCACGTTGCTCATCACTCTCAGTAGTAGGTCACCCCTGAGATGGGACTAAACTCCACCAGGCAAGGGATTCCTAGGCTAGGAAAGGTCGGTAGGAAAGTCACACAAGTAAGAGGAAGGATTCTCTCCCAGGAGCCACTTATGCCCATTGTTCAGAGACTGTCGATCCCCACATGTCACATAGTCCATTGGCTGCTCCACCTCCCTTACCTTGGGCTTCAGCAATAGGTCGGACCAGAATTCTCAGAGCTCTGTAGCAGCTACGAGACTCATTCTAGGAGAACTCACCTCCTCAACACACTCTCTCACCTAGAGAGAGTTTCTCATAGGCCTGACAACCTGCTTCTTCAATCCAAAACCACCTCTCCCACTTGGAGAGAGTGTTTCTCATAGGCCTAACAACCTGCTTCTTCAATCCACAAAAGTTAAATCGGGTACGACGATGGACGACTTAGTAATTTACAAAGGTGAAAAATGGTCACAATTCAAAAATAGCCGAAATGGCTAGCTGCGGGCTTGCTCAGTGCATGAGTGAACTCATGAGGAGAAAATGGGGCAGACTGGTCTAGCCTCCCAAGATGGTGATAATCGTGAGAGCCCAAAACTCTCTGCGTGAACCCCTGCCTGTGTGAGTGAGTGTCCCCAACATCAAGAATCCTCCCCTTAAGATTGCATGTGTCTGAGACGACACCTATCACTCATGAAGCACTCCCCTTTCCCTTTGGAAGTCACCTATCCTTCCCTAGGAACTTAGGATATAAAACATATCCTTTCACACAGTTTTTGGAATAATAATAATAATAATTTATTATTCTTTTGGAATTAAGTCCTTAGGCTTAGCCCCCTCTTTCCAACCTCTCATCCCCCTCTCCCTTACCCATCCTAGTGGACCTTATTCCCCCATCACTCTTTATTCATGGTCGGTCTACATGCAACGCTGTTTTTATATTACTGATATGAATAGTTACATGCACAAAACAAACAGGCTCCTGGCCTTTAACACCTAGTCTCTTTGGCCTAATAACACATAAGCTTACCATCTTATAATTTCTTAGCTTACCAGCCTACAAAACATATTTACAATTGATAATAAAATGGGGGCTCGTCCTTGGGGTATTATAATAGCCACATCTCTTCTCAAAGATAGCTACCACCATTCGAGAAAGTGTTTCAGTTCTGCAGTTTTACAGTTTCAGCCTATTTCATTTATTTAATAGAATATATTTTTCACTGGATATCTGTGTTATTCTTCATATCTTTGTGTTTATTGTATTCAGTCTATAATCAATTCACTATATTCCTAAATCTGGATCATTGGTATCAGCGCATCTTTCTCTTCATTTATTTTTCTTCGTGCATGTCCCTGACAAGATATGGGTACAAGAAGTTGGGACTCGAACCAATCAAGCTGTTGCAATATCGGTCATGTTGAGCCCAACAACAACACATGGGGGATGAAAATAAATATGATGGAGTAGGAGATCCTATAAAAATGTTGCTCGAGGAAGCCCTCATTCCAGAAAGGAACAAAATGATGGACAACTTTGTGAAGATCCTTTGACGACTACCCACAGGAGAAGCATATTCATCAAATGACCATGCAACCCCTTTCAATTTACAAGTAAATTTTGATATTCCATTATTTGCAGGATTGGTAGATGCATATGTTGTAGACAAATGGTTGAATATGCTCGAAGGGTATTTTTTGGTCCATAATTTTTCTGATAGAGAAAAGATTAATTTTTCACTCAAGGTCGTCCCCCATGTTAAAGATTAGTGGGATACGTACTTTGAGCAAGGGTCGTAGAGGAATCTGCAATATTTTTGGTGGCCCCTACATGGGATTCCTTCGAGGATGCCATTAAAGAACGGTACTACCCTGTTGGAAGCTACGAGGACCAATATAGCGGATGGACCACCCTGCATCAAGAAAGGGACCAGACAGTACTGGATTTCACCAGTATTTTTCATACCATTTGCACCAAAATGGGTATCAAAGACTCTGAGCATTATTTGGTGCTAAAATACCGTGGTTTTTTGCATAGATACATTCAAACATAAATAGATTTTTTGGACATCACCTCATTGGGCACGACTTATAGATACATTGTCAAGATCGAGCATAAATTTAAGCAGAAGAGGCGAGAGTTTAGATTATCAAACTCCTCACAGTCGAAGTAGGGAAAAGGTGTCCCCAACCCACATAGCAAGGGACCAAGCTTAGATGGCTAGTCCCAAGAAAACTAGTCCAAGCTGCAATAGAAGAAGGGAAATGAGAAGACTAAGAAGGACACGGGAAAATGGTGTGAGTACCATAAAATCCCTTGGTACAACTAAAGAATGTCATTCCAAGAAGTCACTCGTGGCTGAGATGAAGGCTTCAGAGTCAAAGGTCGATTATGTTTTCGACTCAAATCCTGAAGGAGGGAAGCAAATTATCGATGTTGAACCCAGTGCCACTATCGCTACCACCAAAATATGTCCAAGTGAACTAGAATAACTAGAGGAAGGGGAAAGAGATCGTGGAATAATATAGAGACATATTCTCCTCACCCACCAGGGTACCAATTCACTTCCAAGTCAAGCATCCAATTGATCTGATCCTCAGTGCACCTCTACCTAATGGACCTGTTTGTCGTCACTCGCTGATGTAAAATAACGAAATCAGACGTCAAATCCAATAGATTCTTAAAAAGAGGCACATCAGACCCATTGCCTCCCCTTGCATAATCCTGATTGTACTAGTCTAGAAGAAGGATGAGACTTGGTGACTCTGCATTGATTACAGAGACTTAAACAAAATCACAGTCAGGAACTGATACCCAATTCCCAGGATTGATGAAATTCTTGACCAACTCAAGGGGGAATTTTTTTTCAACAATATTAACCTAAAGTATATCTACCACCAAGTTCCCATCGAGCCAACTGTTGTATGGAAGATAAACTTCAAATCTAAATAAGGTCTCTTCCAATGGTTGGTCATGCCCTTTGGCTTAACAAATGAACCAACCACTTTCATGAGGTTGATGGATGATGTATTGCAACCCTTCACTAACTCCTTTGTGGTGGTATATTTGGATGACATCCTCATCTTCAACAAACTTGGGAGGAGCACATGCGACATATTCAAAAGGTTTTGATCACTCTATGGAAACACAAGCTATATGCCAACTTGGAAAAATGATCTTTTGGCATGAACAAGGTCCAATACTTGGGCTACATTTGCTGGATTACTGAGAGGGGGGGGTGAATAAGTAATATAGCAATTTAATCCTTTTTCACTATAAAATGCAAGTGTTATATCAATGTAGTAGTATCATCCAATAGTTGCAGAGTAAATAAAAAATGAACAAATGAGAAATCACACACATACACAATAGTAAATGAACAAATGAACAAATGAGAAATCACACACATACACGATACACCAGTGTTTTATGTGGAAACCCAAAGCAGGAGAAAACAACATAATGCTTTTTCTTATATGTATTTAAGAATTAAATTCATTGGAAGCACCAACTTCCTTTGTTTTCCAGTTGCAACTGGAAGGAGGCTCCAACCCCCTAATTTCTCAGGCTACAACCTAAGGGAAGCTCCAACTCCCCAATTCTCTAGATAGAACTAGAAGGGGGCTACAACCCCCTATGTTCTCCGGATACAACCGGAAGGTGGCTACAACCACCTTTCCTTGCCCCGTCCAACCGCCCTGACGTAGAAGTAGAATGATGGAACCACTGTCACACTATCACTATGAGATATACTATTGTAAACCTATACCAATCAACCTGCACCAAACAACCTGTACCAATAACCTGAACCATCCATAAACCATGCATCAACCTGTACCTCAACCTGTAATCAACTTGTACCATAAAAAAGTGCATCAACCATGCACCAAATTGTACCTCAACCTATACCATGAACAAGTGCATCAACCATGCACCAAATCTGTACCAATAACATGTCACAACAACCTATGAAAACAACCTGTCTCATCAAACTTATCAACCAAATCAGATCTACTCACCAAGATCAATCACCAAGACAACTCTCAAATATGTGCATCAACCAAGCATAACAAAACAATTCATAATCATCACCAAGATCAATATGTGCTTCTAATAATATAGCAATACAAGTATGCTACATCATCCATAAACCATGTGTCAACAATACTACTAACAAGTTCCTCCAACTATGTACAAAGTATGTACCAATCATGTATCAACTACTCATCAACTATGACTCATCAGGATGTACCAACATCATCAACTATACACCTCATGTATGTGCCAACTCATCAACTACTTGTCTCAACCATGTACCCAACATGTACCTCAACCAAAATCCATCATCAATTTCATCATCAAAATCTCATTTCTAACTTTGTAATAGACCTGGTGTATAAGAACACATACCTGCAAACCTTCCTTAACTTTAAAAACAAGATACTAGCATTTTCATCAAACTTTACTTTAGTCTCACATGACTAGTTTTGGATTAGTCAACAACCCTATCTTCAAATAATCATAACTATGTACCTGTAATGAATAAATATATGAAAATAGTACACAATGTTCTTCAATGGGTTTTATGAAATTCCTCCAGGTGTCACTACTTGGAACCTCTCAGAAAATGAGTTATAGAAAAAATGGCATACCTTGTTCAATTCAGGCTTATTCTAGAGAGTGAACTTGTAGAGCGTGCCCCGCACAGAATATTGGTTGTATGAATCTGAAACTTTTCTACATAATACTATAGTCTGTACTCTAACCAAAAAAATTTGTCTTAATGAATGTGGATCTATTATGAATACGCTATGACATTTTTACCTGAAACACATGTTTTAGACTAGTTTCAGGACTAGCCACAAACCCTATTTTCCACGGAGTGTAACTCCAAAAATACAACGACCCACAAGTTGAAATTTTTACCACAACTACTTGGATATGTCTCCTCAATGGCCTCCCAATTTAATGGTCTAACTCATTCTATCAAAAACTTTATTGGGAAAATGGTGAGATAAGCTGTAAATAACATACCTTAGAAATCATCATCAAAATAATTTATCCTCCCTTGAATTTTGGCCTTCTTTCCTTCACCTTCCCTCTGAAATTCAGCTTAGATATCCTTTGGTTACGTCAGTCACATGTAGATATTCAATATGCTCAAGTTTTCTTAAAATTAGAGAGCCTTGCCTCTTATTTATACTTGCATGTAGCTTCCTCAAGGGGTTACCTTTTAACCATCTTAACCCACTTTCCTTATTTTAGGGTTAACCCACTTCTAACCACTTGTCCAATTAGTAATTTATCTATTAAATTTATTATTTAAATAATTTATTTTCTATCCACTTTGACTTATAGTACACTCATCACTTCACTTTACCTCAAAGGGTTACCTTCTAACCATCTTAAACCACTTTCCTTATTTTAGGGCTAACCCACTTCTAACCACTTGTACACTTAGTAATTTGTCCATTAACTTTATTATTTAAATAATTTATTTTGTATTCAATTTGAATTATAGTATACTCATCACTTCACTTTATTATTTACCTTCTAAAATATCTTAAATGACTTTGACTACTTTGACCTTTTGGGGCTTCTAGATGACTCATGAGGGTTCTCCAACTTCACATGGCCATAACTCTCTAATCATGAGGAGTTATGTGACGTTCCACATACCACCGAAAATGGAAAGACATTTAATATCCATATAAAATAGTCTTTCCTGCAAATATATCAAAACACATACCATTATCCATCAAACAAACTTGGGTCCATTACCCAAACCTGGGTTCTCCAACTTCTCATGGCCATAACTCTCTAACGGTGAGGAGTTATGTGACGTTGCACATACCACTAGAAATGGAATGACATGTAATATCCATCTAGAATAGTATTACCTTCAAATATATTAAAAATCATATCATTATACATGAAACAACCTTGGGTCCATTACCCAAAACTTTGTTCTACCAGAATTTGCTAACAGACTTTCTCCAAGGGTTGACATCAATCTACAATATCAGTCTCCAATAATTGACATCATTGAAAACCAACAATCCATACCAACTTTCCATCAACCTAAGCCAACTGTCTGACAATCTCTCCCTTTGGAATTGATGGCAACACCAACATTGATGGAAACACTTAGTCATGATAACATTCATGCTTATACTCTTCATCAATGTTTCTATCTCTCCCCCTTTGAAATCAATGGCAAAGGGTATCTCCCTTTGGGGATGCTCCCCCTGAATGAACCCTCCTTGGGTTAAAAAGAATCATATTTCTCCTCTTTTGGTTTGAGTTGCCACATGGATGGCTTGTTTTGATTGTAAAAGTTAAGTTGAGATTCTTTACTATCACATATAAAAAACACTTGCATTGGGACCATAAATCAAACTTTAATCATTGAGTATGCTCTTCTCTCGCACCATAGAGTGATATTGAGAATCAGAAAGGTGATTAAGGAGACATTTCATCTCCCATAAAAAAATATTTAGGAGAGGACAAAGACCCCTAGGGCTCCTCTTAGTTTCTTTTCAAAACCTTTTAAATTTATAAGGGCCCATACATGCCCACATGTTGAAAACTTAGGATATTTTGTGAAACTACTTTCTTAGTTTACATCACTAGGAGAGCTTAAAGGTCAAAGTAATGGGCCCATACATGCCCATATGCTTGCAAACTAGGATATGTTTTCAAAATCTTTCTTAGATTAAATCACATTAGGGAGTTTAAAGGATTGGTAAGGACCGATATGTCCACTTGCTAGTCCTTTAGGGATTTAAAAATTATGCACGGTTTTACCAATGACATCTAGTGAGATAGGTAATCAATATTTGTAAGGACCACAGGAAGTCCACATGTTGCAAATTGACACCTAACGTATGAAAAATTGGCACATTTTATCACTTGCTCACACACAAAGTCACTCCTCACTCACATAATTTCATCTTGAATTTTAGAGGTTGAAGTAGGTTTTCTCCAAAGGAATTCCGAAACGTCCTACTATTTCTTGAAGAAATTATCCACACCCACTTAATTCCAACGAGATTGGTTCACACCCCCAATATCTCAAACAACCAGATATAAATGTTTTCTAAAAACTCATTAATTTTTCCTCCACAGGAGGTGCCAAAATAACTTTTTTAGTCTAGGTAGGATATCGGGGGTAGGCATCCAAATAACCCCCCGTTATCTGGTTCTCACATCTTCAAACATTAGAAGTTGAAAAATAGGGAACTTTAAAATCCTCCAAGTCAAGTTTTCCTAACACCATAAGGAAAGGAGATATTCGTGAAGGGTCGAAGGCCAAGGTCTGGTTGTTCTGTGTGAGCCCCCTTGAGTCACCCAACTCTTGGAAGGGATCCAGCATGTGACCCATTTCTAATTCTGAAAATCTAAATGTCACACTTTAACCGAGGTGCCTAGTGAACAATTTTTATGACATCTACCCATGTGGAAATTGTGGGCTGCAATTGCACCTTGATCGGATTTTGTGCAGCTATTGGGAAATATCACTAGCTCTTTCAGGATATGCACCCTCTACCCCTCATTATAATTGATGGTTTCATCCTTCACTAGTTCCTCTTTTGGTGGTTTCATACCCCACTGTTGAGTGTTATTGGAAGATCCAGTGCTATTTGAGAGGAAGGATGTTACATTTTTATAGAACACGAGCATTTGTTTTCTTTGTTCTCCCGCATGGACAAAATCAACCTACCCACATGTATGCTTCTTTTCAATTAATTTATGTTTGAATCTCATTTGATTACATGCGATTGTAAGATATATTGTGAAGGTACAAATTATACAAGTCTCTTGTTCATTTATTGCTCTCATCACCATTTTCACACATTCACTTTTCTAGTCAGACATCATAGGGGACCCATAGAATCCCCATCGTTCTAGATGCTTGCAAAATCTCCCTCCTATCCTAGGAAGAGTTCCTAGTCTTTCCAACTCACCGACTCAACCCTCTCACACCCTTGTGAGTGCCACTATTTTAGGATCAGCCTTACTTGGTTCCACTTTACTTGGGTCCAATTCCCAAGGCCAACCATCCACTAGCTCTCCTTCACTAGGAGGTGGGGGATAAAATCCTTCTCAAGGGAGAAGTACAACCCCACCAAACCCCCTTCACAGGTCAGTTACACAACCTTCTCACACCATGGCTGGAACTATTCCTCCACCGCCACCCCCCATGCCATATTTGGTGTCCCTCAATATCCCTAATTTGAGTAAAATCACAAATGACCCTATATTACATGACTCCACATGGCCCAATATGCCTACCAAACTACCTTCATACATTCCCAAATTCGAAGGTAAATCTAGGGAAGATCCTACCAAGCATGTCATGAAATTCCACTTATGGTGCTCTTCAAACAACATCATGGATGACTCCTTCCATTTAAGGTTATTTCAGTGCAGACTCACAGGTCCATCAGCCAAATGGTATGTGGACGAAAAATTAGGGTCCCATGTGACTTTTGAATCCTTAGACAAAGCATTTTTGGCCTTTTTTCAACTATGATTTCTTCATGACACTAGTCTATAAATTCTCTTTGAGTGTAAACAAACCTCATCCACTCATATTGTCGACCACATTCATGAATGGCGTCAACGACGTAGTTTATGCAAAGAAGAAACCACCAAAAAACAAAGTCTCAATTGGTTTCTCAAATCACTTGTCTCTATCCTTGCCAAAGATGTGGCATCCACCTTCCCCCAAACTAAAGAGGAAGCCATCATTAAGGCTCAATAGTACGAAAAAATTTATTCTCAGTTGGGTTACTTATACATAGTATTGTCTGATGCACCGAGACCCATATCATTCAACTAGGACAAACCTAGGAAGTCTCACGCATCAGATGGTTTGATTGGTACCACAACACACCACAACCCGTGCGCCAACCACCACCTATATACGATACACCCCAATATCCTCCCCTTTACCAATAGTCATATCACGTTGTTCCCCCTCAGTCATTGGGGGCACCCCCATCGATACCCATGACGTATTTGGTCTCTCAATCCAGTACGGGTCCACCCCTAACCCATGGATATAACCCTAGTAGTAGTGGAAGTACCTCTACTTCCTATACTCCATATGGATCCTATCCATAGAACAATCCATATTTCCCATTTCCTGGTCTGCCCCAACTGGTTAATCCTCCACTAGGACAACCACATGTCGACATCAACTTTGCTCATCCCTTTCCCATTCAACAGGTTCATACATTTGAACAGTTCAATACAACCAATCTGACTCATAAGAAGAAAGGAAAAAATTGAAGCATTGACAACCTAGGACTAGGAGGGAATGACCCGTGCAACCATCCCGCTGGGGGAAACCAATACCAAGAACCGCAAGGGGGCATCAATAAAAATCAACCATGATAAGGGAAGAACAAAAATATTTGGACTAACTTCCCTTGCACTATATGTGGTGAGTATGGACATTATACTCATCATTGCCCCCAAATTCCTGATCTCCAACAGATGAAGGCATCCATGAACCCATAGGGCCCTTTGACACCACTTGCCCCTTAGAAGGCCCCACAATAGTATTTTCAACCATATCCTCCAGTTCTTTTTTAAAAACCCATACCATACCAAGGTGTCATAAACACCCAACAAGTGATCAACCCTGCCCAACCAAAAATGGGGAAATATCCAAACCCGGGTGCCACTCAACCCGAGAATCTGATTGATCATAGTGTCCTCCTCACCAACAAAGAGATTATTCTACAAACCGGCAACCGTCAATATAGTATGCCTCCCGAATATACCCCAACCACCTTAGAAACACTGCCAGCTATTGTAGGAAAACCATTGATGATTCCACATCCTAAAGAGAAACCCATTCCCTGCATACCAAGTATGCCTTTACGACGGAATATGCATAACCCTCATGGTAGGGATGCTCATATTTATAGTCTGGTTGATGACTTAGCCCAGTCTCCTGCAACCATGTCTATGTTGGAGGTCCTCCAAACCTGTCCATCACAATGAAAATCCTTGCTTTCTTCCTTGGGGTTAGTCGACCCAGCTGACACGCAGCTCATCACATTTGATTCAGATAGCGGAGAACCACATCTTCCCACCCAGGTAGCCTTGCATATACCAATTAATATCTAGAACACCACATTCTATCAGTGTATCATCAATGAAGGTGCATCAACATGCATCATGTCTAAACATGTATGGTAGAAAATTGTCTCCCTTGAGCTAGTACCCTCTTCCATCACCCTTCGACCTTACGACAGTCGACCAACACCTTCCGCAGGGCTTTGTCAAAATGTCCCCATAGAACTTGGGGGAAAAACCATCCTCATTGACATTGAAGTTATCGATGCCCATATTGATTACAATATATTGTTTGGATGCAACTACATATATTCTATGAAGGCAGTTGCCTCTTCTATGTTTCATACGATGATGTTCCCCCATAATGGGAAGATCATCACCATTGACCAGATTACACATTACGAGCCTAACCATTCTGCCAACATCGATAACATCCTCCCCCTTGTCCATGTTAGTTCGGATGATTTTCCAGTTGTCAACATTGGCCCTAGTTTATTCCAAGACCCATCCATGTTGGGCATTGATCAGGGAACGCCACTGTTCTTAAACCCATCTTTTTCAGCACAAGTGTGTGTATTTTCCTCTAAAGGAACATACATCAGAGACAAGAATCCTATCATTGAGTTCCCTCCCCATATCAAAGTTCCACCAGTTGAAGAAATACTACCTCAGAAGTTCCCTGAGAGCACCACCGCACCACTTATCATGGATCTCCCCCCCTCCAGGGGAAAATCTCGGTCTGGGAGACAATCCCCTAGGCCATTACCCAAATTCCCT
The DNA here is from genome assembly GCA_009831015.1 of Picea engelmannii. Classification (NCBI taxonomy): domain Eukaryota; kingdom Viridiplantae; phylum Streptophyta; class Pinopsida; order Pinales; family Pinaceae; genus Picea; species Picea engelmannii. The sequence goes on from ML776960.1 coordinate 73,984, forward strand.
TTTTCTACCCCCCACCTGGAGTTGAAGCATTCTAGGTAGACGCAACGCTTACCCTTCTAAACATGGTACTCTCCATCCCTGTATGGTATATACATCCACCCGAGATGGTTCCTCAACCATCCCTCTCTCAGTCAAATGGAATCCCAATGCAGATCCCAGTACTAACTCCGGCCAGGACACCCTCACCCCCAATCGCCAAGACCACTACTACAGCTGGGGGAAGATGGAAGAAGAAATAGCCCATCGATCCACTACCTCCCCAAGTTCAACTCCCTTGCGCCTTATGTGAACAAAAAGGACACCTCACTCACAAATGTCCTTCTATTCCTAAGCTACGCAATTTTATCTAGAAGGGTGACAATATCTTGACTCTCATTACCTTTACAATGAGGAGTCTCAGATGACACAGAGTGAACCAGAATTTCTCTTTGATGTCTTTGAACCCCATAACTTTCGAATTCAACAAAATCTCATGTTACAGTGGGTCTTACTATGCAACTATTGGAGTTGTTTCTTACCGGTCGAAGACCTCTGGATTTGTTAGGTCATCAATGCCTACAAGTCATTGACACTTCTTACGTGTGTTCTTGCCTCTTTTCAAAGTATGTTCACCAGGATAATTGTCATATGTCATTATCAAACTGCCTCGGAGGGCGTTGTAGTTATCTACATCAACACACAACCTCAGTTATTGTCTTACATTTTTTATTTACATGACACGAGCATGGGGCATGCCCACCTTGTTTGTATACATATTTTATTTCTCCACCTAGAGAAAGATTTGGGTCCCACAATTTCCCCTCTCCCTCTGTCGGATCGCTCTTGCAGTTCCTCTCAACACTCTTCCTTACAATGGTACTCTCAGTAGAATAAACATTGATGTATTTAGGCTATATGTATGCCCCTAACCTCACACATCAGGGGGCATCTGTTATCACTGAAATTTCATCTGCAACATTGCATGCAAATGGTTACAAGAATACAACATTTCCAAACACCTATTAGTTCACTTGCAACACCAAAAGTGCATTTCCAATAGGAAAAACTATACAACTGGTCAAAAAATTGGCATGCGTTGAAAACTAAAGGAAGGGTGCGCATAGTGCATGGGCCAAAGAATCCCGTAGAGCACACAATGCGCCATATGCATGAATGTGTATGATAAAACCACACACTCTTGTGAATAAAACATTTATGGTTCTTGTCGGCCCCCCACCCATTTCTGGACCAACTCCCAACTTGATTTGACCCTCAAATCTGAGATGAATCTGAATGGGGGGATGGTCAAAGACCTAAGGGTGCCCTAAAGGGCCCCTTGTCCACACTAATAACTGGTTGGATATTTCATCAAATACATGCTATAAATGGAGGCCATGGGTGCACTAAGAATTCAAGAATCTCATAGTATTGTTATGCTGCCTCTATCCTCCCTCAAGAAGCCTCTTTTCTTATTGGAGCATTGTAGCAACATCTTAATAGGTTATTCACCTCACCTATTGAGGGAATAAGCTTGGATTTCTTCACCATTTTCTTTCTAGTTTATCATTGTAGGAAGAGATCTCAAGTAGGGGACTCAAGAACCCTCCCAAGGAGGAAGAGGGGATCCATAAGTCCTCCTTTCTTTACGATGTTTTCCAACTAATATAGTTATCCATTGGTGGCATAATCATTGGTCATTTGGTTGATTGATTTTGGTTCAAATTTTTGGATGCATTTTAGTTTTATTTCCTTAGTTAGTTTCTTAGTTTTTTTTAGCTTAGGTGTTTGTTTATTTCATATTATTGGATTGTTTAATTCATACACTAACCTCTATCTTGTCTAGCAGGCCCAACTAGACTTGTAAGTGCCCTTGTTTTTCTCACCCAAGTGACGAAACAAACACAAAAAATATACTATATCACTCTCCAATCATTGACATCAATGACAAACAACAATCCATACCAACTGTCCATCAACCTAAGATAACTACCTGACAACACTATTGATGAACATGGGGTACAGGTTGATCCATCTAAGATCCAAGTCATCCTTGACTAGCCAACCCCGACCACACTAACTAAGCTTCCGATCTTCTTGGGATTGACCAACTTCTACCGATAGTTCATGTTGGGATTCTCCCATATTTCATGGGCTCTCAACCAGGTGACCAAGGGTGGTGGCAGGGAAAAGTTTGTGTGGGGGAAGGAACAACAACAATCATTCAATGATATGAAGCATCGCTTGTGCTCAACTCTAGTACTCTCCTTTCTCGATATGCAACAAATGTTTGAGATTGAGACTAATGCATCTCACTATGTTGTAGGTGCATTTCTCACTCAACATGGCCATATAGTGGCATACCATAGTGAGACACTCTCAGATACTATTCGGAAATACCCCACCTATGAAAAGGAAATGTATTTCATTGTACAAGATTGTCATCAATGGAAACATTACATTCTGGGAAAGGAAATGATCATCAACACTGGTTACAAGCCTTTGCAATTAATATTGACACCGAGGAAATTGCAGAATGACCACCATTAGAAGTGGTCCACCTACCTGCAACAATTCCATCTCAACATCAAGTATAATACAGGGATCTCAAATCGTGTCATTGACTACCTTAGTCAACCTCATGTGGCTATACTCACCATTATGCTTCATTCCTATGGACACGAGGCATATGAATGGCCCCAAATTTATCATCAAGATATAGACTTTGCCACCACCTATAAGCTCTTGGGTAAAGGCACAACTGTCACTGATATTCACATTCATGATGAACTATTATGCCATCTAGGCCATCTCTGTGTTCTTACAAGTGAGCGTGGAAATATGATCCGGAAGTCCCACTACAGTCGAATGAAAGGACATTTTGGCATGGAGAAAACTTTGGTCGTTCTTCTGAAACATTTTTATACACCCCTCTTCCTACTCCTGAGAAGCCTTGGGAGTCCATCTCAATGTATTACATGTCTAGTCTTTCATTCACCAAACAAGGAAATGACTGTGTATTTGTGGTCGTTGATCGATTTTCGAAGATGGTCATCCTCACAGCCTAGAAGAAGAACATCACAATGGAAGATACTGCTAATCTCTTCTTCAAACGAGTGTGGGTCCATTTTGGGATACCACATACCATCATGTACGATCGGGATAACAGGTTCCTCATCACATTTTGGTCGAGTCTTTGGTCACTGTTGGACACCAAGCTCATTAAATCCACTTCTTTCCACCCCCAAACAGACGACCAAACAAAGGTTTTAAATTGGATGACTATGCACATCCTACGCATGTACAACTCTAAGCATCCACGTACATGGAATGAGAGTCTCCTCTATGTTCAACATAGTTACAACAGGGATATCCATAGCTCCATCGACCATATCCCATTTCAGGTGGGGATGAGATTCCAACCCTTGGGTCCCATGGATGTTGCACTACTTCTTGCCACCACACAGAGAGACTCTTCCCATGTTTAGTCTGAGATTGAAAAAGCCACCATATTCATTGAGTGGATTCAACACATCTGCCAACAGGTCCAGGAGATTTTATAGAAATTCAATGCTAAGTACAAGCAACGCCATGATTGACATAGGGTACCACAACAATTTTAGGTTGGCGACAAAGTATAGTTACATTTGTAGAAGGAGCATCTCATGGGGCCCCATCAAAATATTCGCCCACTTCACTATGGGCCTTACACTATCACCAAGGTTGTGGGTAGCAATGATTTTGAGCTCAACACTCCATTGTTCCTTGGTCTGCACCCAATGTTCAATGTGGACCTCCTTCGGCCATATTTTACACCATTATTAGAAACCTCATAGATTGTAGAACAACTGACACTGACAGAGCTCAACCTTGACTGCATGGAACAAGAATCCACTAATCAGATAGTGGACACATAGGCCAAGGGAACTCACCAATAGAGGATCCAACTTTATCGGTTTGTCAAGGCAGGGAAACGCCTACACCAAGGAAAGTGGCTCACCCAGGGAGAAATCCAACAAAAGTTTCCTCACCTGATGGGGAACTCAAATCAATGGAAACCAGTGATTCCTAAGGGGCGAGGATTGATCCAAGTGGATATTAGTGGCCACCCACCTATTCCAATTGGATCCTCTTGTTCATTTTTGTTCAACACGTTCTTTTGTACTTCTTTGTAATTGTGGGTTCTACACTTCTAGGGATGTTTGAAGGCCTACACATCCTCGAGGTGGACACTGGTGGCCTCTCTCCTAATCCAACTGGATTCTTTTGTATTTTTTCATGTCAACACATCTTGTTGTACTTCTAGGGCCTTTTTGGGGACCTAAACATTGTTTTTTTTCACTCGCCACAGTCAAACTGTAGACGAAGTTAGAGTTTGATGGTGGAATGCGTATTTCTCTTAAATACCATTCCAATGGGCTATCATGTGCCTAAAATGGAGGCCGTATGAAAACTTTACAACCCCAAGAAGTTGAGGTACCAACTTACCCATAGGGGCCCACATGAATTTTGTTGTTTGACCTTCTAGGGTTAGGTTTTTGGATGTCTAGGGTTTTGGAATTCATGAGTAATATCAAAAGGGCCTCTAGGGCCTCATTGTTATCATTTTTCTCAGATGGATGCATGTACCAGCCAGATCTCTTCTTAGAAATAGCTAGCACCATTTGAGCAAGTATTTCAGTTTTGCAGTTTTACAGTTTCAGCCTATTTCAATAATTTAATAGAAGATATTTTTCACTGGATATATGTTTTATTATTCATATCTCCATGTTTATTGTATTCAATATGTAACCAGTTCATTCTGCTCCTAAATATGGATCAATTGGTCCATGATCTCTATTTAAAGAGCATGGAGGGTCATTTGTCGATGATTGATTGTGAGAAACGCTCTTGTAAAATCTATCTATAATCTTTTTCTTTTGTATTAATAAACTACACCAAGTGGTCGTGTTGGTCGAGGCCACGGATGTTTCCTTGTAGGGGTTTTACCATGTCAAAACATTGGTGTGTGGATCTTTGATATGGTTGTGTGAGTGGTTATTGAAGGTGTTCATCCTCTGTTGGAATACTTGTGTTGTCAAACAATAAAGTCACTATGAACATATGAGCTAGGTTTCATGATTTAGCCTATGCAATTTTTCATATGTGATACTTACCATTCATGCATCCTTTTGCATACATTGTTCCATTGATAACCTTCCATAGTCCATACACTTTTTTTAGCACGTTCATCAAAATTAGGATTTGTAGCATGTTCATCAAAATTGGGATGTGTATAATTTAAATTAATCATCATTTCATTGAATAAGTTGCTATATAATCTTATTTTAATCTAAAACACTAATGTATAAGTTAAATATTTCAAAATTATAAATCTTATTCTCAAAGTAGTTGATAACTATAATCAATCACTTTCAAATTATTATTACTATATTTAATTAAACATTTGTCTTTATAAAACACAACCATACAATCTTAATTTGCAATTGGAATAACATAAAGTAGATTCAACTTCAAATTTGAAATCATTGTAACATTATTGACCACAACATCTTCAACAAGAACAATTTCTCACCTTATAACCACATATTTGTATTATCACTAAGAAAATTGTTCTCTTTGTTACAATTATTGTCCAATGAAAAAAATAGCTTTTCTATTGAACATGTGTCAATTCACAATGGTCTAATCTTTTTTTTTTTCCAGCAGAAAATTTCTCAATATATTAAAATATATGTTGTTCTAAAAAAAGTACAATTGATCATAATTACATCCATCTCCAAGCCACTTCAAAAAGGTCTTTCAAAACAAACCCTTCAGTGCTTTTTATAATGTTAGCTCTTAACATAGAGCACCTCCAAAAAGAAAGCATATTTGATACATTTAACTCTGATGTAAAGTGGACTTCCAAGTCCAGCTAAATATCACAACCACTGAAAAAAAAAAAAAAAAACAGTCACATATAGAGGTGTAAGAAAAGTGAGGGACCCTCATGACCATCAAGCCCTTTGTTGTAGTGGATCTTCCCTTCTGGCACATGGAGAGATTTTTTTGATAAAGTATCTGCCTCCCCATTTTCTTCCCTGTAGATGTGGGAAAACCTGATAGTGTCGAAATATTTTTTAAGTTCCAGGATCCTGTCCATCCAACCCACAAGAGAAGTCACTTGTAAATTTCCCCTACAATTCAACCAATCTATAACAATTTTTTAGTCTCTGAAGACTTGGAGATGATCAATCCTCAACTGAGTTCCCAATATTAAGTATGCCCACACTCCAAGAAGTTCAACCCTTGTGTTTGTGCCCAGTCCATAGTTGAGAGTCCACCTGTAACTAATATTTCCAGAAATATTTAGAACTCCCCCAACCCCACTCAAAAGCCCATTTGTTTGGGCTGCACCATCAAACCATCCAACATAAGCCAGATTAATAGCATGTGTCTATTTTATTCTAGTGTTCTTCCCTTTCTGAGGATGCTGACCAAACGTGTTTTCCATAATCCCTCTGATTTTAATGACAACCCCCTGAATGGAGGGAGTACGATATTCAAATAAACACTTATTTCTTTCCATCCAAATGAAACAACAGTCTAGAGAGAGAAGATTACTAAAAACCTTCCCCTTTTTCAACCAATTGTCAAAGCAATTAGTTAATGAGCTTCCACCCCAAGGAGAAATTAGACTATAATCTATTTGTAAAATCTTCCATAGTTGTAGAGTAAAAGAGAAATTTGCAAACAAGTGAAGAGCAGTCTTAGAGTCCCTGGAACATAAAGGGCATACAGTCGGACCTTCCCAGCCTTTTATCTAAAGATTTCCCCAAGTTAAAATTTTATTCTCCGCGGTGAGCCAAGTGAACAATTTGATTTTAAAGGATAGATCCCAAGTCCACAATATCCTCCTCCACCTTGCAATCTATTGTGGCCATAATTTACTCACCAGTGCATTATAAACATTTTTTACAGAGAGAATACCCAAATGGTCACCACTGGTCCAAATTGATAAGTCATCTCTAGGCTAGAGGTGGATACCTGATTCAATAAGAGCCTTACAAAATGAATTCCATTCATTATCCATAGTCCCCGATAAGCCCAATTCTATGTTTTTTTCCATTGATCAGTTATAAACCCCAATGAAGTCTGGGCCCTAGCTTGAAAAAGATGACATATATTTTTATTCTTTAAGGCTAGCAGAAGATATTGTGAGAGTAACGAGGAATTGTTGATGCCCATAATCTTGTCTTGTCCAATCAACACTAAATTCCCATTACCAGGATTCCATCTTAGCCAGTGAGTGATGAGAGGAAGAGATTTCAACAGGTTTTTCCAAATCTGCGAGGCCAAAGGCTAAAATACCGTGGTCGATATGATCCAAGTTGCAACATAACTATAGGTAAGATATTTATCCTTGATCACCTTGTGCCAAATCCCTTCTTTCATCAGAACATGCCATAAGAAATTTGTAGCCAAGGCAAAGTTAAAATGGAAGATATTCATAAGGTCCCAACCTCCTAAGGACTTCATCTTTGCGAGCATCTCCCAGTTGCATAGGTGAAAATGGTGTGCAGTACCACCACCTGACCAGAGGAAATAAAATATCAACTGACAAATCTTAGAGAGCACAAAAACATGGACCGCCGCTAAGGCCATCCATAAAACTGGTTGGGATTCTAACACCGCCTTTACAAGAATACAACAACCCACGAGTGATAACCAGCGGTTGCACCAATGAGTAGTCCTATTTTCAAATTTGGAAATAATCCATCTCCAATCCTCAAAGGTTGATTTATCCACTTTTATGAAGTACCCCGGGTATCTAAAACCCTCGAACAACTCAACAAAGTTGAAAGCGAAAGATTCCTTAAGATTTTCAAGCGTTTCCCCTTCTATACCCAAGTGATGGAAAGTATATTTGTTTAAATTTACTTTAATCCCTGAGGCACAAGAGAAAAGATCCAACAGTGATTTAATCACCATCCACTCCTCAAGAGAATCCTTTTTCATGAGAAGGATGCCATCGACAAATATAAGATGGAGAATTTTTATAACCCTGGAGACCTTCACCCCCTTCAAACTTCCTTCTTATTGACCTTTCTTCAATAGCAGGATAATACTTTCCATGACTAAGATGAACAACAGTGGTGATAGTGGACAAACTTGTCTTAAACCACATTCACTCTGAAAAAAAGGGCAAGTCTCACCATTTATCAGAACAAAAAAAGAGGATCTGACTACATAGCTCATAATACAATTTGTAGAAGAAATGCTAAAGCCAATTTGAACAAGAATTAAGCGTAAAAAGTCCCAATTTACATAGTCATATGTTTTTTTAAAATCCAACTTTAAAATTAGAGCCTTTAATTTTTTTACTTTGATATTGTGTAGACATTCTTGCACTGTCCCAATGGCGTCCAAAATATGCCTTCCTTTTAATAAACCAAGTTTCTCACTCGACAACGCCCTCGAGAGAATAGGCTTGACTCTATTTTCTATCACCTTTGCTATTAATTTATAGCATAAATTACCGAGTGCAATGGGTCTGTAGTCTATGAACATCATTGGTTTATTCTCCTTTGGAATCAACACCAAGAAAGTTGAATTAAGAGAGCTTTGAACCTTTCCTCTGGTCCTAGAGTCCTCCACTAGTTCTAGCAGATCATCACCAAGAAGGTAAAAAAAGTGAGTAAATAATTCAACCATCCAGCCATCTGGGCCTAGAATTTTTTCTTTTGCAAAAATATTTAATACTTCCAAAATTTCCAATTTTTTGCAAGGACGATCAAATTGTAAAGAGTCCTCCACTGTGACAAATCGAGAGAACAACCTGACAATATTAACTTAATCCGCAGGGGAGGTGAAAGCATAAACTTCAAACATACCTTTAAAGGGTCTTTTTTCTTCTTTTTTAAGAGCCTCTTTCCCCCTATGGATTTGGTGATTCTCATCCAGTATCTCCTAGATATGTTTCTTGTTCCTTCTAGTGCTGGCATAGTTATGAAAAACAAAATTGTTCTGATCCCCACATTTCAACCAAGTTGCTCTACTTCTTTGTCTCTAGAGTTCCTCATCTTGGAGAATGATTGCATTTCGTTCTGCCTCCAAATATTTTAAGTGATAGTCAGTTACCAGGCCCTTCCCATCCCTTTTCTATGTCGTAAAAGTTGCCCGTAGCTCCTCCTCCAATGTTTCTATTCTGATAAGTTTTGCACGTCGTAGAAGCCTTTCCCAAGTTTTTATCCGAGACTTTAGCACTTTCAATTTCCACAAAAATCTATGTTGGAAATAAATTTCCACCTAGAAACTAGGATCCAACTAGACCTCGTTTACAACAGTTGAGAACTCTTCCTCCACCAACCAGGATGGATTTAATTTAAAAGGATAGGACACATGAAAATGATGAAAATCAAATTGAGCAATCACTAGCACGTGATCCGATATGTATGGGAATTCCACCCATGATTGATTTCTACCCACTTCACTTAATAAATTATCTGAAACGAAAATATGATCCAACCTCTTTGCTATGCTATCAACCCTTGTTCTTCCATTTCTCCACATTGGTGCCACAACATCCGGAAGCATATCCACCAAGTGGTAATCCTAGAGTAGTTGCTTAAAAAACCTGCGAGCTTGTCCAGTTGTGCCGCAGCTCCCCAGACATCATCTACAGTTGTGGTGAAATTTAAATCTCTTGCAACAATTAAGTTTTAAGTATCCAAAAAACCACTCATAGCCACCTGTTCCCAAAAATCTATTCTCTCATTGTAAGGCCCATAGACATTGAGTAAACATAAACGATTGTTATTTTCTAAAGACATGCTAGATAAAAAAATGCCCCCACAATAGAGAGAAGGGTCCAAATTGAATTTATTGGGATCGTACGTCACCAAAATACCACCCAAATTTCCATCAGAGCTAACAACACACGATAACCAGCCAGACACAAACTTTAACATAAAAAAATGATCTTTCTCCTCGTCAAAATGTGTTCTTGTAAAAAATTAATATCAGGTTTGGACTTTCAAAGCAATCTTTGCATGGAGGCCACGTTCAGGGTCTCCTCCTACCCCTCTAAGATTTAAGGTGAGCAGGATCATGGTTTGGCCCTAGTAAGGGCTTTCGTGCCTCTAAGCGCCCCAAAGTTAGAAACTAAGTTTGTATGCGGGTCAGGTACAGGAGCTGAGCAAGTGGAATTTTTACGAGAACCTCTCTTTTTAATAGGGGATGTCTCTAATACTAGGCCCTTTGACCAGGCATAACCATCCCCGACACCCCCAATAGAGTTCCTTCACTGCCCAACAAGTTCACAAGTTCCCAAGATTTTAATAAAATTTCTCCCCTGGTAAGTAGGGACCAGAAGCATATTGTTCACCTCTCAAAAGAGAGGGACTAAGGAGTCCAACATCTCCCCCAAAGAGCTCTCCCCTGGTTTTGACTCCCTGTAACCCAACATGACAAATATTTCCTTCTCCCCCTCATATTTTTCCACTGGAGTTTCCTTAGAAACCACAACTTCCGCGTTACTTAGATCCCTTGAAATGGGAGAGGAGCTTATGGGTGCAATATAACTTACTCTAATCTCCTCCAGAGGAGAGTTTACCCGAACTGTAATAGGATTAAACCTGTCCCTTGCAGAGGAATTTGGAACAAGCTCCAAAGAAGAGGATTCAACCCTAGTAGTCGGCTCAACAATAATAGAATTAATCAAAGGATCAACCGTCGAAGGAGTCGAAGAGTCCAAAGCCATTTTTTCCCAGGCCATAAGTGAAAAATAAAAGGAGAGACACATAGCTTTAACATTACCTGATACAGTAGCGAAGGCGACTTGTTTAGGAGAGTCCATTGACCCTGCAAATGCTATGTCTCGTACAAAATATTCTACCCCAAGCGAGTCACATATGGGCACCTTCCAGAGCTGTGAATTTTCTGACTCCTCCTCCTCCTCCATGAAGCCCTGACAGACACTTCTCAGGTGTCCAGTTTTGCGGCAGTAAGTACACCGAAATGGTAGGCCCAATAATACATCTTTTGACAGAAAATATGACCACACCATTGAATATCCAGAGTCTCTAGAAGGCCATCATGTATGTTAACCTCCACTAGAATCTTACCTAATTTTCTGTCTGAAGCGCATAGTGACAGGTCATCGACTTTGATGAAGCGACCAAGTGCATTGTCGATAGCAGTCAATGCTTTCACATTCCATAGGTTTAGAGGTAACCCAGGTAGGATAACCTAAAGGTCCTTGAACTGGAAATAATCCTATGCAGGTTCAAAAGAAATCCTCCATCTCTTACGCATCATGCTCCCCTCGTCAAAGGACCAGATCTTTTCCATAATTTTTGAGGTGTCGTCTGATGAGTGAAATAAAAAACCAAACCATCCTCTCAGTAGGTAGAGGACCTCTAACTCATATCCCAGTAAGGGTAACCAATGCATCCTCACCCAATTAGTTAGTGATGTAGAACACCTCAAGCGGTAAGACAACCGATCAACTAGAGAATTTAGAGATAAAATTGTCTCTTCGTCCAAACCAAGGTCATCCCCAAGAACCATTATACGCCGAGACCTGTTTTGAATCCAAGATTTTGTTCCATCTTTCCTCCGGGGTGTAGGCTTTGTCACAGAATCTTAGCCACCAACACGTGGCACTAGGATACCATAGTCATCCTGCTTGACACCTCGAGTGGTTTCCACTCTCAGAGAGGGAGAACACGCAACATTTCCAACATCAAACTCTGCACATGGAGTTGCACCCCTTTCACTTTTCCAAGTCGAAACCGGAATGTGCACAAGCGCAAAGTCCGAGGTTAATAACTCTGGAGTTGACAGATTTGTAGAGTTAAAGAATGTTGTAGGCGGATTAAATAAGGCCGCCTTCCTCCAAGCTTCCTCGTTAGTCGCACTCATAAGTGCACTGACAACAAATTCCGTCATGGAAGCTTCAAACAAAATAGAAAAACACCACCTAACTTCCACCGAGGCCTCCTCAAAAAAAGAAGCAACGATCTAATCTATAACCCATTCATCTGTATTAGACACATTATCTCTCAAATTAATGTAATGAGTAGTGTCTTTTTCTCCTTTCATATTTTTTTATGAATACAAATTTCCTTTCCTTTTTTCATTCCTTTCTGCTTATTATGACAATCTTTCATATAATATCTAGGCTTTCCATAATAATAAAAATTGTTGAATTGAATTTGTTTTGTTTTTATTTTCTTCATATAATAATAGAAATTGATGGATTGAATTTATTTTGTTTTTATTTTCTTCATATAATAATAAAAATTGATGGATTGAATTTGTTTTTATTTTTTTCATATAGCTTAAAATATTAACATGGTATAATATTGAATTTTTTCTTATATTAAATTGATATATTCTTAAATTCACTATTATATTTAAAAATCAAAATTCAACATTTCATCCATATTAAAAAAAAAATCATATTTTTTTTTTAAATTTTAATTTTTGTTAGTATTTGGTATTTTATACATAGAACATCATAAACTATTTAAAAATCCCTTAACAATTATTAAAAAAACTAAACTAAAATTCTGTTTTTTTATTCTTGATCTATAACATGTGGAATCTTTGTTCTCCTAGTAAGATGTGGTGGCGATTTCATTATTTAAAAGAGATGGTTCTAAGGCCACATCAAATTTCTAAAAGGCTGATGAGCATTGCTTAGTACTCTATACTACCACACAAACTTTGCATACACAAACTTTGCATACTGAAGGTTTCACTATGATTGAGATATTACCGCTATTTTTAAGATTGTCATATTAAATATGGTTCTTGAAGTTTATTCCATGGTTTAAAGAGAACAACTAGGGTATATAGCAATAAAATTTACATGTAGTTCTCAATGTTTATACGTAGGCCAAAAAACCATCAAACATGAATTTAAACATAGGCCAAAAAACCATCAAACATGAATTTAAACATAGGCCAAAAAACCATCAAACATGAATTGAATAGGGAAAATTTGACATACAAGTGGGATATTATGGACATTGCAATGTTTGTTACACTAACGATAAGTTTTATGGAACATACCATGGTTTAGGATAAATAGAAAGAGTTTCAGGTGATAACATTTTCTATTTGATTTGAATTGATCACTCCTGTACCATTATAAAGACCATGCATAGGGAATATTTAGCCTCCCACTTGGAATATACATAGGAAAATTTTGAGGATTTAAACACTAAAAATGTTTCTCATGACCAAATTAACATTTTCTTTTGGGGATCATGGGTCATATATTCGGTCCCTTTCTTTACATGGAAAAATGCTATCTTACAAGTAAAATATGAGCCATAATTATGCAAGGCAGAAAATAACGCTTATTTAAGGCTCTTCACCTTTGTCTATGAGCCATGATAGCTTCACCTTTGTCTATGAGCGATATAAGTCATGCTATTGCTATATTTACCTTATGATTAGTTATTGCTATCTAATCTGTCTATGAGCCATGATAGCTTCACCTTTGTCTATGAGCGATATAAGTCATGCTATTGCTATATTTACCTTATGATTAGTTATTGCTATCTAATCTAAGATTCAAAGCATAGAAGTATATAATTTCTAAATACAACATAATGCAATTGAAAAATTATACTTATGATTTCATACAATTTTGTAAGAGGAAAAACCAATTTCATATATCAATTAAAAAAAAATACATATATTATATAATTATTCAAAACATCATAAAATTTTTCATTTTAATTAAAGTTTAATAAATAAAAAATTCATAAATAATATTAAGTTGCTTTTAAATTTTATGTTACCAATTTTTTTAAAACACTCTTCCACATATATCAAAATTTTATAAATTTTGTTGTAAATTTTATGTTACCTAATTTTTTTAAAAACTCTTCAACATATATCAAAATTTTATACATTTTGTTGTTAAATAATATAGAGTAATTTTTATCATACATCCATGTTCCCATATTTTATTCTATATAACGATTTAAAATTTTGATAATTCAAAATTTTCACTTAAATTTTTATGAGACAATAAACAATTTTATATAATTTTTTTTTAATCATGCGTCCATATTTTATTCCAACCAATGATTCAATAAACAACTTTTTTATATATATATATATATATATATATATATATATTTTATCATGCGTCCATATTTTACTCCAAACAATGGTTTGGAGTGGTAAGTCCTTTCCATAAGCTCTATGTCATCGATATTTAATCCCAACTTGTGAAACATGATTGAAATATGCGTCCCATCATCATATTCTTTCAATCAAAATAAAAAAAAATAAGAAAGAACATTCAATCATTATATCTTGTCAATAATAATTCTTTAGGATTCAATAGAGACAAAATGATTGATCATCTATATACTAGTACAGCCACTCAAAATTGTGGCCGATGAACGCCGAAAGTTGTTGACAGAAAATGAAATGCACATTTAGAAAATGGAACGCACAACCAAAAAATGAGCGTTTACAGCCAACACAGTCACCGTGTTAAATTCAAAGTTTAATCATTTAAATGTGGCAATCATATAGTGCTACAATAATTTCTTAATATGATTAGGTAAATGTTAAAAGGTAAACAGGTTAACGGATGCATTCAAAAATACAAGGAAGTTATGAAGAGGAAATCACATTCATTGATTTGGGAGGACGACTAAGAATATGCCAGCATCTTCAATTGTTAGCCATCAGATTAAAATTTTAGATTAAAAGGTGATTAGTTGTGCTCATTGTCAATAGGTGTACGCCTTTCAACTTAAATAAATTTTTTTATTATTATTATTTTTAAAATATAAAAAAAATCCCTTTTGAATGTAGAATAGTTAATAATGGAATGTATTGTTAAGACACCCCTTGGTAGTTACTTATTTTTAATTAACTAGTTGTTTTGGAAAAAAAAACATTAAAATTCTATTAATTTTGATTAATTAATTTGGAAAAAAAATATATTAAAATAAATTAAATATTATAGTTGTAGTTTCAACATTTCCATTATTAAATGTCCTAAATTAGTTGAAAACATGAGAGTTTTTAGGAAGCTTAAAAAAAATGAGAACTTGAAAAAGCTTTAAATTAAAATTGTGTTAAATTAAAATGTAAATATAATTATTTCATTATTACAAATACATAATTTATTATAAATATAAAAAAAAAAAGATTAAACTACACTAAATATTATTTTAAAAATTAATGAAGTAAAAAAACTTAAGAATACTCAATTTATAGTTGTGGATATAAAAAACTTTTAATGCATGTATGTTTTCCTTCGAACCCGCACTAAAAATGCAAGTCCAATAAATCAATACCCTATCCATGACAAGCATTTACTCCAGTTTGTTGTTGCTATCAACTAACCATATTATTGACTTTTATTGTATTTTCATATTATAAGAGTATTATTATTTAACTTTTTCCAATCACAACAAGAATAATGCTTCAAATTTACAAAAATGTTTGAAGTTTATACATGTAAAGTTTAATTTTAAAAAGATGTTAAAATTTTATATATGTATTTTCAATTTTGTTTTTCATTTTCTAATGGAATTTTTATGGATATTAAAGTTTCAATATTGTGTTAAATATATTCATATAATTATCAATACAAATTAAATCAGTAATTTAAATATTGTAGTTGTTGCAATAGGAGCAAAGTTATCTTAGATTAACCTTTAATTTTATTGAAATAAGATTTAAAATGTATCATTTTCTGAATACATTGTAATCTAAAATATCATTATAATCTAAAATATTTTTTATATTTTTTAATATATATTGTTGTTCTCAACTTCAAGTTTCTTATAAATTTAAAAAAAACCAATACACATTCAAGACACTAACATTCACTTTCCCAAAAATCCCACATTAAAAATACACTCTCAGTGAGAAGAATAATAAAAGAATACATAATAACTAAATATCCAAATTAAATCTACACAAAGCAAAAATCTAAATTTATAGAAATCTGCACAAAGTAAAAATCAACTTCGTTTATCAATCAAAGAATTAGAAAAAACAATTGACGCACGTGATTATTATAATTGGTTAATAGCGTTAACGTCTTATCCAATAATTTCCACAATATTTCCACCACCCAAGTGGATGTTTGGAGGCACATGTATCTTTTATCATGATTTGAACGTGGGCGACTTTTCTGGGATCTTTTTATTTATAATTTTGTCTATAAAATAAAAAATGAATTTTGAATTACCACTTGTTGATTACAATTTGTTAATATTTAATTTTAGGATGATGTTTTTTATTGTTTAGTGTAAGGATATGTGTAATTCTACTTTTAATGTTTTAATGTGGAGTTTGATAAGTGGTATTAAAAAAATAACCATAACCAAAAAAATATTTTAAGGTTTATAATGAGTTAAAAATTGGAATAAATTTAAACATGGATTAATTTTTAAGTAAAATAATGATAGTGATTTTCAGTGATTAAAAAAGTAAAATATTATTTGATTTGTTTTAAATTTTTATTTTTCTTTTAAAAGTTTGAAGTGGAGTATTATTATAGAAAGTACTTTTTTTATCCAACCCTCTTAGTGTGAAAGATAACAAATTATTTTATTATGAAACTCATGAGAGTTTGTTTTTATTTTAAGAATGATGATTTTCTTCTTTACTCTAGTTAAAACATAAAGATACTTTTGATTCTACATAGAAATATTTTTCATCTCATATATTAGGTTTAATTACTTCCTTATATTATCTTAATTTTCTCTTATCATTTAATTCTTCATCGATTTCCCAATGTTTATGCCAACCTCCCTTGAGCCATGCGTGGTTTTGATTGGAATTTTAGACAATCTTAGGAAAACTCTTGTCCTCCATGTTGTTTATCTTGTTCTTGTACATTAAATGTAGCTAGTCATAGCCATGCTCTCAACTTGGAAAAAAAAATTATTTATCTGGAGGATAGGATTGGGTGTATTGTCTTTAATTTTAAGATTATAATTTATAAAATGCTTCTCAATTAGCTCAATATTTCTTTCTGATTCTCTAGAGATGTTTGTTATCATTGAAATTTCGTCCGCACATGGCGACAAGAACTCAACATCGTCAAACAAGTAATGAAGTCATTCATGGCCCTGAATTAATCTCACAGCATTCCAAAAAGGCCAAAAACTATACAAAGTAGTGAAAAATTGAAGAGCGCTTTATTGAAGTTGGGCGCGCGTACACATGCGCGGAACATGAATGTAGAATGTGCGCATACGCGCACGATGCGCGGCTGTTAGCGCAAAAATACGCGCACCTGCTAAACGACGCATTTATGAATATGGTCGGCCTCCCAACCACTTATGGTTCAGCTCCCAAGCTGATTTGACCTCCAAATTCGGGCTGAATCCGAATGGTGGGCTGGTCAAAGACCTAATAATGCCCTAAATGGCCTCTTTTCACACTACAAAGGAGTTACACAATAACCCAATGCAATGCTATAAAAAGCCATGAATGCACCTCATTTTCTCAAGGAATTTCAAGTAATGTTATGCTGCCTATATTGTTTTAAGGACTCCATCCTTGACAAGAACACATTGGCACCATTTCATTGAGCAATCCACCTCTCCATTGAGTGGATTTGCAGGGAGTTCTTTCATCACCATTTTCATTTTTCTTGTTGTAAGGAGAGCAAGCTTGTGAGGGTCCAAGAGCCTTCCCTTGGAGGAAGAAGGGACTCATAGTCCCCTTTCTTCTTGGTGCTTTGATTTCATCAATAGATCAGCCTAAAAACATTGGTGACATGGGTCTTTTTGTGTTTGTTATCTCTATGTCCCTATGCTTATGATTTCAGTTTGTATTAGTTTAATTTTTGCTTATAGTTTTGTTTTTCTTTCTCTAACTCTTTCCTCTACAGCTGTCATGCTCAACAAGACCCAACTGGGCATGCAAGCACCTCTTATTTGCTCACCAAGGTGACGAAAAGGGTGCAACAGATTGACGACTCCATTGGGGAGAAGGTATCAAATTCCTACCTCATTTGGGTTTATTTTGCTCTTCTTTTAGTTTGATTAACTTGCAGGTGCACTAACCGGCCTAGGCCGACCTGTCAACCATTCAATTCAAAGGAGAATTGAGAGAAATCCATCTGGATTTTTCTTTCTCGGCCGTTTGTCACAGGTGCGTGGGTATTCCACCCCACAGACGCGCATCGTGCGCGCATGCACTTAACTTACAGCCTTTCTCCGCGCTCATGCACTTTCGGACCTATCTCTATTCGCGTGCCTACACTATGTGCGCCTCTGTCTGCACTAAGGGCCGCGCATTTAAGACAAATTTCACATTGTAAGTTGTTGGGATGTGGGGAAGGCCATTTGCCTTCTTAAAAATGATGTTAAGCATGCTCTAAACACTGCACCACACTTAGTCCCCTCATCATATAAAGGGGCTAGTCAAGCACACATAGGCACTTAGGAGGATAAAAATCAATTTCCCTTCTTTGCTTTTTGCCACATGGATGGCTTGTTTTGACTTACAAGATAAGGTGGTAATCATTTTTAATCACATCTAAGCTTACATTAGGACTAGAAGTTGAATTACCAATCGCTTAGTATGCTCTTCTCTCGCTCCTTCAAGCAACCTTGAGAATCAGAAAAAGATTGGGAAAACAATTTCATCTCCCTTAACAAAAGTTTAAAACCTTTAGGAGAGGACAACGACCCTTTTTGGGACCCCTCTTAGTTTTCTTTTTAAAACATATCTTAATATTGTAACGGGCCCATACATGCCCACATGTCACAAAGATAGGATAGTGTTTGAATTTCTGCTTTCTTAGATCAAAACACTAGGGAAGTTTAAAGGTTTGTAATGGGCCCATACATGCCCACATGTTCAATCTAGGATAGTTTCAAGCTTTCTTAGATTACATCACCATAGGGAATTTAAAGGATAGTAACGGACCCACATGTCCACATGATAGCTTCCTAGGGCTTTTGAATTACGCAAGGTTGTACCAAAGACACTTAGTTAATTAGGTAATCAAACTCTTGTAAGGACCAAGCGAAGTCCACATGCAGCAAGGTGACATCTAAATTCACTAAAATTGGCACACTTTCACTCACACACAAAAGTCACTTCTCACTCACATAGCTTCTTCTTGAAACGTGGAGGTCAAAGTAAGTTTCCTCCAAAGGGATTCCGAAAATACCCCATCTTTTCTCGATGAGACTATCCACTCCCATTTTTAAATCAACGAGGTTGGTTTGCACCCCCAACCTCCCAAAACAACTGCATCTAAAAACTTTCTAAAAACTCACTAAGTTTTCCTCCACAGGAGATGCCAAAAGAAATTTTTTAGTCTAGGTAGGATTTCGGGGATAGGCATCCAAATAAATCCCCGTTATCTGGTTCTCACATTGTCAAAACATAGAGGTTGTCAAATAGGGAACTTAAAATACTCCAAGTCAAGTGTTCCAATCACCATAAGGCAGGGAGATACCCATGCAGGGTTGAAGGCCGAGGTCTGGTTGTTCTGTGCGTCCCCCCTTGAGGCACCCACCTCTTGGATCGGATCCAGCCCGTGACCCATTTCTTAGGCCGAAAAATCTAAATCCCCAACTTTGACCGAGGTACCTAGTGACCAACTTTAGGACATCTATCAAGGTGGCAATTGTGGGCTGCAATTGCACCTTGATTGGATTTTGTGTGGCTATTGGGAAGTATCGCCAGCTCTTTCGGGATATGCCCCCTTTACCCCTCATTATAACCAATTATTTCATCCTTCACTAGTGTCTCTTCCGGTGACTTCAGAGCCCACTGTTGAGTACTATTGGAAGGTCCAGTGCTATTTGAGAGGAAGGACGTTACGTCTTCTAGGACACGATCATTTGCTTTCTTTTGATTCCCCCACGCAGACAAAACCCACTTACCCACATATATGCTTCTTTCTCATTTTATGTATGATGCACATCTGATTACAGTTTGATTTGGATATATATATTGTGTAAACATTCAGCGCAAAGGATCTTGTGTCTATATTTCTGTCACCACTTTCTGCACATATTCACACAACTAAGTCTAACATCATAGGGGAACCACAGAACCCCCGTCGTTCACGACGCTTGCTCAACCTCCCTCCTATCTTAGGGGGAGTATCTGGTCGTGCCCGCTCATCGACACCTCCTTCACACACTCCTGTGAGTGCTACTATCTTAGGATCAACTTTGCTGGGTTCTACATTACTTGAGTCAACTTCCCAAAGTCATCCATTCACTCGCTCTCCTTTGCATGGAAGCGGGGGACCCACTTCCTCTCAAGGAGGGAGCACCAACCCACCTAGTCCCCATCAAGGGTCAGGTTCACAACACACTATGGTCGGAGCTAACCCTCCCCCCCCACTACAGATGCCATATTTGGCCTCTGTCAACATACCAGATCTCACCAAACTCACCAATGATCCTATATTTCATAATGCCACATGGCTTGCAATGCCAGCAAAACTTCCTTCAGACATACCAAAGTTTGAAGGGAAGGCAGGGGATGGCCCGACCAACCATGTCATGACCTTTCATCTATGGTGTTCTTCCAATAGAATTATGGATGATTCCATCAGACTGCTCTTATTTCAACGCACACTCACGAGCCCCTCGACCAAATGGTATGTCGAAGAAAAATTAGGGTCCCATGCGACCTTTGAGTCATTGGCCAAAGCATTCTTGACCTTCTTCCAATTACCCATCCTCCACGGCAATGGTCTAGAACTACTGTCTAACTTCAAACAAACCTCAGCCACACACATTGCTGACCACATTCATGAGTGGCGTAGGCGACGTAGTTTGTGCAAAGCAGAAACCACCAAGCAACAATGTCTTGACTGGTTTCTTAGATCACTTGTCTCTGTCCTTGGAAAGGATGTAGCTTCCACCTTCCCACAATCCGAAGAGGAAGCCATCAATAAGGCCCAACAATATGACCTCATCTATGCACAGTCAGGGTACTTATACACGGTACTTCCTGATCTTCCAAAACCTGTGCCATTTGGCCAAGACAAACCTGGGATGTCTCACTCAGCAGACAGACTAATAGGTGCCACCACACACCATGGTCCACAAACCCAACCACCACCGATGTATGGAACACCTCAATACCTGCCAGCATATGGGGGCACTACTTATTACCCCCCACCCCCTTATCAACAGCCATACCCTGTTGCTATACCTCCACCCATCAGTAGACCACCACCGACACCTCCCATACATCCACCTATTCCCACAAACAGTGGTACTCCCTCAACATCAGCTTATAGTACTAGTGAAAGCACTATGCCTTCCTATGTACCTTATGGATCGATACCACCACAAAATCCATACTTCCCTTTTCCTGGTACCCCACAACCCATGGAGCCCCCACATCCTCATGCGGGGGTAAATTGTTTTCAACCCTCTGCTACTCAACAATACCAAAATTTTGAACAGTTGAACACAACCAACCCAACTCATCCATCGAACAATGCCAAGAAGAAAGGATGGAACAAGAATAACAACAACCCAGGTCAAGGCGGGAATCAACCTCCACAACACCAACCAACTGGGGGCAACTAGAACCAAGGGAACCAAAACCCCCAAGGGGGCAATAATAACAAATTCCAAGGGAGAAATAATGTTAAAACCATCTTCCCGTGTGCTCTTTGTGGTGAGTTCGGTCATTACACTCACCATTTCCCTCAGATTGTTGATTTCAAATGGTTGAAAGACTCGGGTAGTCTTCCCCATTCTCCTGCACAAACTGCCCCTCAACAGGCACCACAACAATACATGCAACAACCCCCTCCCACTGTACTACAAAATCCTATTCCACATCAAGGTGTGATAAACACCCAACAGGACACACAACATCCCCTACCCCAGGTAGGACAGTACCACAACCCCAACAATCCAGCAGAGCATACAATTCTCCTCACCAGTGAGGAAGAAATCCTTCTACAAACGTGTAATCATCAATATCATACACCCACTGAGTCTACTCCCATCTCTCCAGAGACAAACCCTACACCGACGGGACCCCCGTTGGTGATCCCTCTCCCTTCCGCCGAACCACCACTACGCATCCCTCACATCCCCTTGCGCAGGAATGTCCACAACCCACAGGCTAGGGAAGCTCATAACTATAGCTTGGTAGATGACTTAGCACAATCCCCGACTGCCATGTCAGTCTTGGAAGTCCTCCAGACTTGTCCTACACAGCAGAAATCACTACTTTCCTCCTTGGGGGCAGTCGACCCAGCCGATACTCGACTCATTACCTTTGATATTGACAGCGGAGAACCTCGTCTTCCCACCTTGATCGCCTTTCAAATACCAGTAAAATATGGAACATCACAGTTCATCGATGTATCATCGATGAAGGTGCATCTACATGCATTATGTCCAAAATAGTATGGCAGAAACTTGGTTCTCCAGAACTCATACCCTCTGCCATCACATTACGAGCTTATGATGGATGACCATCCTCTCCTGAAGGGCTCTTCCAAAATTTCCTCGTTGAACTCAGGGGCAAGAATATTCTCATTGATATCGAAGTTATCGATGCCCCGCTCGATTATAATATCTTGTTCGGTCATAGCTACATGTATGCTATGAAGGCAATGGCATCTTCCATCTTTCGGACAATGATGTTCCCCCACAATGGGAAGATCGTTACCATTGACCAAGTCTCACATTATGAGCCTAACCCATCTGCCAACCTCGATAACATTCTTCCCCTCATCCACACAAACCAAGACGCATATCCACTCGTCGAGATGGGTCCTAGGATTTTTAAAGATCCATCCTTGTTAGGGACGTACCATGGAGCACCACCACTCCTTCATCCTACTAATCAAGTATGCGTCGTATCAACTAACGGAACTCACACAGAGGATGCTCTTCCTCCTCAGGAGGCTTCAGTCATTTCTGATGTCTCAATAGTCGCATAATCACTCCCGTCGGAGCCTCCTGCACACTCGTCGACCTCAACAGTCCATGAATCCACATCCCCTCAAGGGAATAATCCCGTCTGGGAGACAGTTCCCCAACCCCTCACCCAAATTCCCTTCTTTTACCCTCCACCAGGCATAGAAGCTTTTCAGGTAGCCGCAACGCTCACACTACCCAATATGGTGTTAGCCATCCTAGTGTGGTATTTACACCCACCTGAGATGGTCCCTCGACCATCCCTTCCCCCACAGGAAGGCCTCCCCATGACAATTCCCATCCTTACCCCCACCACCCCCCCACTCACTAACCTCCCAGCTACAGCTGGGGGCAGGAGAAAGAAGAAAGAGCCCACCGCTCCACTTCCTCCACGCATCCCACCACCTTGCACACTATGTGAGAAAGAGGGCCACCAAACCAACAACTGTCCATCACTACCTGAATTACGAAATTTGATCCCCCCTAATCAAACTCCCACAACACCCGCCACTACTGCTAGTCCCCCTAATACCACCCACCCTTCTAGTAGTAAAGGGTTGAGGACCAAATATGCTTGTGCTATATGTTCATAGTATGGCCATTACACCCATCATTGCCCAGCACTGTCGCGCTTTCGGTAGACGTTAGCGGCTGTACGCCAGAATTTCCAGAACAACCCACGCCCTCCTACGTCCTCTTCAAATATCACTGACATTCGTTATATCACCACTTTAGTCAATGAACGTATGAGGGGCCCTTGCTCTCTCTGCGATTCATTAGCTCATTTTACCTACCAGTGTCCTATGATCCTTGAATATAGGCAATGTCAATTGGCCCTGCTTCACCAACCCGCAGAGGCGATAATTGACATTACCTCGTCACTAGAGGATCTTCATGTCATTTCTCCTGAGCCCGAGGCACTCCCAATGCCTCCATGGTTCTTCAATGAAATCTCTAAGGATTTACCCCACAACCCCCCCAACTCTCCTGCTCATTCCCCTACGGACACTCTCCACCCAACCACCACGGGTACCCCTCAGTACTTCAATATATGGTTTATGTCGAGTGAACCCTCCCCATCTCCTAGCATTGTTCTCCTTGCTTCTTCATCATGGGGCAACCACACTGACACCGAGATCACTCCTCACGACCCCTTGTATTCCCGGCGTTTCCAATGCGACGAGGAAATAATTGAAGAGCTAAACCACCCAGACTCTCCCTGGGATGAGCTACATCACCGCGCACTCTTCTCTCCACAGGAAGCCCCCATGCCTCCTAACCAAAACCCCATTTACACAATCGAAACCAAATATTTTATCCCATCCGGGCCTATCGATTGGTTAAACAATCCCATTCCTGCCCCTGATGCGTTTGAAGAAGGAAACATGGCCAAAATTTCCCCCGCCATCAAAATCGACATTTCCATTAAAATGGCATCGTCGAAGAAATCACCATTGGAGCTGCTTGCACTCCTCAGGAAATTGCCACATATAAAGCCCTCTTCCAGGAATATAGGGATATTTTTTCCTGGTCATACACGGAAATGCTTGGCCTTTATCCCTCTATTTTCAAACATCGCATCGACACCTGGCCTGACATCACACTAGTTTGCCAAAAACAGCGACCGCTACACCCATCCAAAGCCAAGGCTATCAAATTTGAAATTGACAAATTACGTGTTGTCGGGTTTATTTACCCCATCGCTTACACTTCATGGGTTTCCAACCCTGTACCCATCGACAAAAAATAGGGCACTATCTACGTTTGCACAAACTTTCGCGATCTCAATAACGCATGTCCAAAATACAACTTTCTAACGCCTTTCATCGATCAAATTATCGATGACTGCGTCGACCATGAGGCTCTCTCCTTTATGGACGGATTCTCTGGCTATAACCAAATACAAACCCTGCCCAAAAAATTGAAAACCTATTTCTATGTAGGACGATCAGACCACTAACCTGATACTCACAAATCCTCAATCGACTGCCTCATCCTCCTCGAATCTACAAATCTCCTCTGGAAACTGCTTATCCACTCACTACTGCAGCAAGTACAAATGAGGTGGCAATGTGGGCCCTACAGCTATATATAGGTCTTTTTCCAAACTTCCACTCACCATTCCGGGAGCCCAAGGTGTCCATTTTTCAAACCGTCTTCAGCCACGGGATCAACATCCCGTCACCTACATCACAGTAGTCCCTGGGTCGCTTTTCATCCTGAGCCCCCGAGGCACCTTTTTTTTTCATATCATGGTCAGGTACGCACGTGCATAGTCACATTTATCAAATACATGCTCATATCTTTGATTCTCTTCAGATGTTGTTCACTTTGGGTATTTTTTTTTCATGTGTGCAGGTACTTGATCATCATCCATCGACACAACCCCTTCAGGTATATACTCAGCACTGGCATGTAGTCTTTCCCGCTGTATTGCATTTACATTTCCAGTCACACCCTCTGATATTGGTGTTATCACTGAAATTTCGTCTGCACATGGCGACAAGAACTCCACATCATCAAAACAGCAATGAAGTCATTCATGGCACTGAATTAAGCTCACAACACTCCAGAAGGGAAAAAAACTATACAAAGTAACCAAAAATTGAAGGGCGCTTTACAGCAGTGTGGCGCGCGCGTGCATGCGCAGGACAAAAATGTGTTATGCGCGCATGCGCGCCCGACGCGCGTCTGCCAACACAAAAACCCGTGCATCTTCTAATACGGCGCATTAATTGAATAGGTCGGCCTCCCAACCGCCTACGGACCGGCCCCCAAGATGATTTGACTCTCAAATCAGAGTCGGATCTGCAAAATGGGTGGGTTAATGACCTAAATAAACCCTAAACGGGTCCCTGTTCACACTTTGAGAAGGTTACGTGACCGCCCGAGAGATGCTATAAAAGGCCGTGAGGATTCACTGTTTTGGCAAGGAATTCTAAGCATCGTTATGCTGTTCAGATGGTTAAAGGCTCCTCCTTTGACAACAACCCATCAGTTGCATCACCGAGAGTTCTTTCACTGCTATGTGCAGTTCATCTCATTTGTAAGGAAAGCATTGTGTTGAGGGCCCCGAAGAGCCTTCCGCTGGGGGGAGAAGGAACCTCTGGTCTCTTTCTTCARCGTGCTCTGGTTTCATTAATACACCAGCCTGAAACCATTGATGACCCCTGTGTCTTGTGTTTGATGTTCTTTGTTTATTTTCGCAGTGTTATTTGTTTTCAGTTGATAGTTAGATTGTAGTTAGTTTTGTTTTCTTTAACCCTCTTTGCTCCACAGCTGTTATGCCCTGCCAGACCCAACAGGGTATGCAAGCGCTCTCCATTTTCTCACCTGGTGAGCATTTGAACGTGAACAGACTGGCGACTCCACTGGGGATTTAGGTATTAAATCCTCCCTCAACTGGGTTTTATTTGCTTTCCTTTTGGTTTTATTAACTTACAGGGACTCAAACCAGCCTCCGCCGACCTGCTAACCAGTCGATTCACAGGAGAATCAAGAGAAATCCATCTGGAGTTTCTTTTTCATTAACTTATCACAAGCGCGTGGGTATTACACCCCACAGACGCGCGCATGCGCCTCTGTTTATACTAAAAGCCGCGCATTTGAGCTAAATTTTTCATTGTAAGGTTTTGGATGTAGGGAAAGTCAGTTTCCTGCTCAGCAATGATGTTACGCATGATCTAAATACTGCATCACTTAGACCCCTCAACTTATAAAGGGGATAGTCAAACAAACATAGGCACTTAGGTGGATAAAAATCATTTTTCCCTTATTTGCTTTTTGCCACGGGGATGGCTTGCTTTGATTTATAATCTAAGTTGAACATCAAATTGTAATCACATCTAAACTCACATTCGGGACTAGAAGTTGCAAGTAACAATCTTGAGTATGCTCTTCTCTCGCGCCATCAAGAAATCTTGAGAATCAGAAAAAGATTGCAAAAACGATCTCATCTCCCTGTAACAAAAATTTCAAAACTTTTAGGAGAGGACAACGACTCTTTCGAGACCCCTCTTAGTTTCATTTTTTTCAAAACACATTCTTGTAACGGGCCCATACATGCCCACATGTCAACAAAGCTAGAATAGTGTTTGAATTACTTCTTTCTTAGATCAAAAAACTAGGGGAGTTTAAAAGTTTATAACGGGCCCACACATGCCCACATGTTCAATCTAGGATAGTTTCATGCTTTTTCTAGATTAACTCACACATAGGGAGTTAAAGGATAGTAACGGACCACAATGTCCACATGCTAGTTTCCTAGGGCTTTTAAAATTCCGCAAGGTTGTACCAATGACATCTAGCTTATTTAGGTAATCAAACTCTTGTAAAGGACCAAGCGATGTCCACATGCTGCAAGGTGACATCTAAATAACTAAATTTTGGCACACCTTTCACTCACACACAAAAGTCACTTTTGCACTCACATAGCCTCTTCTCGAAACGTGGAGGTCTAAGTAGGTTTCCTCCCAAGGGATTCTGAAAACACCCCATCTTTTCTTGATAAGACTATCCACTCCCACTTTAATCAAACGAGGTTGGTTTTCACCCCCGGCCTCACAAAACAATTTCATCTAAAAACTTTCTAAACAACTCACTAAGTTGTCCTCCACAGGAGGTGCCAAAAGAAACTTTTAGTCTAGGTAGGATTTCGGGGGTAGGCATCCAAATAACCCCCCGTTATCTGGTTCTCACATTTTCAAACATAGAAGTTGACAAATAGGGAAATTCAAATCCTCCAAGTCCAGCGTTCCAATCACCATAAGGCAGGGAGATACCCGTGAAGGGTCGAAGGTCGAGGTC
>ML776960.1:119898-137397 GCA_009831015.1 Picea engelmannii
TCTGGATGAAGATCAGAGGAACTGGATAGCTCAATTCAATGTCCCAGATCTAGGACGCCCACATCGAACTCATCCCAACAAAGAACCCTGGGAGGTCAGGGAAAAGGGAAACGACTTTGTCAATTGGAAATGTAAAATCAAAAATCCTATTCTTCATTTCGATGGGGCCTCGAAATGGAACCCAGGGCCCTCCGGAGGAGGAGGCACAATTGAAGAACCCAATCAAGACAAAATTACGCAGTATGCACTTGGGCTCGGAATAGATAGTAACAACAGGGCTGAGGCACTAGCTCTCTGGCAAGGAATGCAATTGGCATTAAAACTCAAAATCCAAGACTTAACAGTGATAGGTGACTCAAGAATTATAATACAGGCCATGGTCAAGAGATCCAATTCTCAAAGTGTAAAACTAAACAGCCTCCTTGACAAAATCCGAATTATATCAAGTAAATTGAACTCCTGTCATTTCTGTCATGTGTTAAGGGACCAAAATGGCAGGGCTGACCAAGCAGCCAATCAAGGCGTGCTAATGGAGGAAGGTACTCTGTCAGTGAATGGCACACTGGAACGAGTGGAAATCCCATGACCCCACGCAGACCCTACGCTCTCTCCCAAATGCTGAATCGAGCAGGTACAAAGGATCTAAGAAAATCGGGCTTGAAGACAGGAATAATTGGGTTGATTGGCAAGCAAGCTCAGCCAAGTACCAAGAGCTGGAACAGAAGCTGAAACACAGAGCTGGAACACAGTGCTGAAATAGAGCTGAAACACAGATGATGAAACACAGATGCTGGAACACAGATGCTGGAACACAAATGCTGGAACACAGATGCTGGAACACAGTACTGAAATAGAGCTGGAAAAGAAGTTGAAACACAGTGCTGTAACAGAGCTGGAACACAGTGTTGAAACAGCGCTGAAACACAGATGCTGAAACACAAATGATGGAACACAAATGATGGAACACAGAGATGGAATAGAAGCTGAAACACAGTGCTGTAATAGAGCTGGAACACAGTGCTGAAACAGCGCTGAAACACAGATGCTGAAACACAAATGCTGGAACACAGATGCTGGAACACAGATTCTGAAACACAGTGCTGAAACAGAGCTGGAACTTATGCTGAAACACATCGCTGTAACAGTGCATTTACATATGCTGAAACACAGGGATGGAACAATTGCTGAAACACAGTTGTTACATATGCTGAAACACAACGCTGGAACAGATGCTGAAACACAGTGATGGAAATTATGCTGAAACAGAGTTGGATCCTATGCTGAAACAGAGTTGCATCATATTTTGTATTTTGATCTGTAGGCCCGAAGACACTCGGGGCATTTTGTAATTGAATCTGTGGCTTTTCCACCCCTTTAATATGAACTATAACCGTTTTCGTAAAAAAAAAACAATATTTTTTCAAATTCTCCATTGGAGAGTGTCATCATCTCCTTATAATCAAGCGATTTCCACCAAATGGCAACATCACCTTGCAATTTGAGATACACCCAATGGGGCCAATTCTCTTCCCATGATGAATTTATTTATTTAATGAATTATTCAATACTAGGGCCATCATATTTCCCTGTAAAATACATCTTGCTATGAAAAACCCCAAAAAATAGAACAATAAGTTACGACAGAAAATCACAGTTTTTTTTCCGGAAAAATCCTGAAAAATTGTTGAATTTAAAATTCTCATAACTTTACTTCTTGAACTTTGTTTGGGCTGATTTGTTTTTTGAAATTGGGTATTTTTCTGAGAGGAATTCAAATACCCAATTTTTTTTTCCAAATTCAGCTCATAAAGATTCAGATATGAACCTGAAGTGCACCGCCCTCTTTTTCTTCCCTAGAAAAAATTCTGCAAAAAGAGAAAACAAATCTTCCCTTCTTTGGACAAGGAAAGTGCTATGATACCAATTGTTAAGTACTTATACCAGATTTTCAAATATACTTCAATAATACCAAGAATAAACCATAAACCATTCACCATAACATGAACACAAGAAATAGAGAAAAACCCTTGAGGTAGGGTAACACCATATATTAATCCTTATGGAAGGATAAAACTCCTCAAGAAATCCTTGCTTGTACAATCATAATATTCTTCACTATGTTTCATTACATTGCATACACTTCTTTATATATCTCTCCCTATCTCCTATGAACCTTCTAGAGAGCCTTCTCACATTTATTGCATCCAACTACCATAGTGGGCCTTTATTAATATAGTGGACCTAGTCCACCTTACATTGAATGACCACATTCTCATATATTAAATGACTTCCACTAATAACACATAACTACATTCCCATTGGGTACCTCCCTAGGTACCCCATATTACCTCCCTAGGTATACTACACTATGTGATCTCAAATGTATTATATAAATATGGGTAATCAAACCTTCATATACATATCTATATTATCTCTTGATATTAGAATATCGTAATCATATAGTTGTTTAATTAATATAAGTTCTAGTTATTGTATCTTTATGTGAGTTACATGTTCCGAGTTTATAAATCTTAAAGTCTCATGCGATATTTCTAAATAGTGTTCCCCAAGCCAAGAGAGTCCGTTGAGGAGGAGCACACTTATTGTAGGGTAAATGAACCCTACATGAGTTACCACCCTTAGGCTCTTCCTAGACCTAAGAAAAAATAGAGATGCAAGCAATAGATTTTCCTAGATCTAAATTATACATGAAAAGAATTACGAGTTGATGGAATGAAAGGTTTACCTAATGATCTAAGGGTTTTCCCTGCAAGCTCCTTAGTTGTTATCTTTTTCAAAGATTCCCTTCACTCTTACCAACATGGATTTGCACACATAGAGACACAAATAAACCTTTCACAAGATCAAACGAATCATGTATAAATGGATAATAGATCTACTGACATAACATAATAATATGAATTCCCTACAAATATTATAAAAATTACATACAATCAAGTAAAGAGGAAACTCTTGTACATATTCTATTAATGGACAAATGGTTTACAACTTACAATCAAGGAAGTTGATGCAGTCCTTTCCAAACTTCCTTTCCCAAGATCTATAATCAAATCATCGGTATAAGTTTTATTTCTCCTTTCTCTCCCCTTTTCCCATGAGAAACCATAAATATATAAGATAATAGAGATAAGATCAAAGGTTAATCTATATAGGATCTAGATGCCCAAGATAACCATCTTCTCGAGGTCAAACCACAAAAAATCCGAGGTTTAATCTCATCTCATGCAAACTAATCCCAAATAGGGAGTAATAGGCATGGTCATGCCCTACATTCTTGTAGGGAGCGACCAATTGCCCCTTATAAACGGATAGGGAGTGAGCATCAATTTTGGTCATAGGCTGTAAAGGGACAACCAGCGACTAGGAAAAAAGGTACTCTAAACTCAGGGGAAAGTGGTATAATTCAGTGTTTCAGAATACTAACCTCTAGATGATTCCCATTACGTGATTAGGTGGAAAATAATTGTATAATATATGCCCCCTAAAATATGAGGTAAGAAGAGGTGTATGATGGACGAAACACTTTACAAACAAAATCACAAATATTTGGGCGAAGGAACCTAGAAAGAAACCATCATCAAGCCGAAATAGTAATAATAGCCCCAAGGCAAGCATACCCATGCTCAGTAACAACAACTAAGCATAAACACAAAAATAGTACATTGTGGGTCCATGCATGACATAGACAATTAGATCATGGCCATGGAAGAATAGACTATGGATCCATGTCACAAGTGAAAACATAGCCATGACCAAATACAAATGTGGATCTATGTCACAATATACAAATAAGTGAGATGAATCAATTACTAAGTGATATTCGAAGTACTCATGAATAAATCCATCACAACTTGGGAGGAAATTCCATCAAGGAGTGTGGTGGTCCCAACCCAAGGTCTTCGTCTCAAATCCCAATGGTATGAATCTCCAACATGCAAATAAATGAGTTTAGGTCAAGCA
The DNA here is from genome assembly GCA_009831015.1 of Picea engelmannii. Taxonomy (NCBI): domain Eukaryota; kingdom Viridiplantae; phylum Streptophyta; class Pinopsida; order Pinales; family Pinaceae; genus Picea; species Picea engelmannii. Next base: position 123,880 of record ML776960.1, read on the forward strand.
TGGTAGAAACAGTCTGATTACCGTTCATTGATGTATACGATTAACAGATGTGAGGGAACCTATCAATTATGATTATGGACCCCAAGATACCTAGTACAATCTAGCGGGTGTGTTACACCTCAAAATTACTCACTTCGATAGTGTCGCAAGTGTCGTCATTACAAGTGTTGTAAGTGTCGCATCTTGTTCGCAAGTGTCACATCTTAACTACAAGTGTTGCAAGTGTCACAAACATCATACTACCATATTGCCCATGTTGTGCCTCTAACGACATAACAAAGACACTTGAGACACCCCAAAGACTAGTTTTGAAGAAGAGGAGTCACTTGACAGGGAGTACAAACCTTTTTCCATTGAAAAAACCACAAAAAAATGAATTTTGGAGAGGAGCGCTCCCCTACCCACTGTCAGGGAGTGTTGGCGCTCCCTGAGCCTCTTTGGGGGAGTGTTTGAGTGCCCTGTGCACCCTTTTGGGGGAGTGCTACCCTTTTTTTAAGAAATTTTTGGGAATTGAGTCATCATACCATCAGTTTCATTGTCATACACCCTTTGAGTAAAGAACAACCATAAAATCAATGCTAATTAAAAATTATCTAGAACATTTTTTTTTTAGGGTCTTCCACCAACATTAGACTAGGATTAGCACTTTGGATTAGGCTGTGAGTACAACTCTCCAAAGTTTTCAAAAAAAACATTAGCATCCTGAGATAGGGAGAGTCAAATACAATTGCCGTATAGGCTTTCTAGAATCCCCCTCTCACACAAGGGTTATGAACGAGGTCTCATTCGGGTGAGTTATGGAGATTATGCCTCCGTGGTTCAACTGTTTGTAGTGGTCAGATCGTATATTGGGGTTCACTTGAGGGTATACCCACAATTATGTGTGGGAGCCTCTTGAGTTGATTTCAGACTTGTTATCCTACCCATACATTCGAATTGGACTGTCGACTATACCCGCCCAAGGCTGACTAGGACTTGGTGTCCTTAGTTGCCATAATCCTTAGGTACTTACATGAGGTGACAGTGAAGGGAATTCTCACTGTACATGGGACAGACATTGGTCAAACTCACTCGGGCTCCTTGGAGGATAAATCCACAATTACTGCGTGGAAGCTTGCACCAAGGTGAAAGTCCATTAAGAAGGTATCCATTGTAACTATTCCACCATATCCTAGCCCCTTCTTGACTTCGTCACGCGATGTTGGATTTCATCACCAACTAGTACGATCATTGAGAGAAGTCTTGTTTGCTTGGTTTTGATTCCTAGATTTTATTGGCGTATGTTGTTTCTTTTTGTTAGTTGGCCCTAGATTTTCAGCGTGCACTATTATTCTCCAAAATTGAGAATGTAGATGATAAAGGTCTTCCCCGATCATGTAGGATGCAAGGGCTTCTCCTAGAAGGCTACCAACCCTTACCTCCTAACCCTCCAGAAGACAACTACCATGGAGAGGTAGAAAATCAATCTGATGCTGGGAGTGTTGTTGCTCCTCCATTAGACAATTCAGAAGGTGCTTTGGTTACAGTTGAGAATCCCACTCCTTGCACTACATCTATGTCAGTAACCCCTCTTGAACCACTTTTGCTTCATTTAGACTCCCTTGGGAACGTTATAGATGAAGAGGTCCCACAGTTACCTGAGAGAGATTTTACCGAAACATATATGGGATCCAAAGAACCAACCTTTGGTGATGAGTATAGGACTCATGTTCATCCTACCACTGCAGTAGATACAAATCCCACACCTTCTCATTCTGTATAGAGGAATTCATCAGGGAATGATCTCTATGAGAATTTTGAATCCTTTCGACAAACCTTTAATCCTCATGATCCTCCGGTTGAAAGTGGGCCATCTGGTCAAAACGATGAATCACCCCCTCGATCAGGTCATTAACCCTATTCTTGCATCAATACAATTCTATCCTAATGTTGGACTCATCACCTCTACTCATTCCCAAATCACTTTGATCCTTACGTCCACTTTTACAAACTTTCACTCTACAGCTCCACATGTTTCACACGATCCTGCTGGGACATCTTTTCACCCGAGAATGTAGACCCTTGCCAACCAAATACAAGCAACTAGAGGGAAACCACCATCTAGTAGACCTATCCCTCCTGAAAGACCATCATCCTATGGTGGGCCTACCCCTCCCAAGAGACAACCCCCTTTTCATGTTCTTCCCAGAGGGCAACCTCCCTTCACCAGTCATACCTCGGTCGTTAATCCACCATTGGCAGGGGGGAAACCTTCGTCTACTAGAAATCCTACACAATCCTAGGGAGTATCTTCCGGAGGCACATTTACCCAACCCCACATTGGGGGGCACTCATATCATAACTAACAAGGAGGAGTATGAAATCTTGTTCCTTCTGGAACATCTTATGGACAACCTTATCCGGGCGGCATCCTAAACACCACCTGGAGTCCTCAAGGACAACAACCTTATCCTCCCCATGGGTCTAATGTGTATCTACTTCTAGGATCTACTCCTTACCCTCCTCAAGGGAAAAATGTTTATCCTCCTCATGGGAAAGCAAATCACCCAGCTTATAGTTCTAAGAACCCACTGGGTTATGCAAATGTTTCTCAGCGATCATCGAATCCTTCTTATCCTGGTCAGCAACAACCATATGTAGGAGGACCTACTGGTTACAACTATCCACCTAACATGGTTTATGGTCCTACTGGTGTTCCTATGTCACACTAGTATCATCCACAAATTAACCGAAAGCTATCGTTCCTTGTGACTCTGGATCTCCCAGACTTGTCTTGGTTAACTAATGATCCTATTTTTCATTCACCGGTTTGGCCAGTTATTCCAGCTAAACTTCCTTATGATATTCGAAAATTTGATGGAAAATCTGGTGAAGATCCAAATAACCATGTGATGACTTTCCATTTGTGGTGTTCATCAAACTCCCTCATGGGTGATTCTATATGTTTGCATATTTTCCAACAAACACTTACTGGCTCTGTAGCAAAGTGACATATTGAACTACCACACACTTCTTTTCATGATTTCAACTCCCTTTCCATGTATTTCCTCATGCACTTTCAACTACCTATTCGCTATGAGATGGGTACTGAACTCTTGACCTCCCTTCGTCAAATTGAATCTGTGCATATCTCTGACCATATTCATGAGTGGAGACGACAACGAAGGATGATCAAGGTAATAATTCCTAACATATTATTGGTGGAATGGTTTACTAAATCACTTTTACCCCCGATCGCCCGTGATGTTGCTATGGGTGGCGTGGTCACCGAGGAAGAAACCATTGCTCGGGCTCAATACTTAGATTTGGTTTATTCACAATCTGGTACTTTGTATGATTTTCTTCCGAATTCTTATCGAGCTAATACCGATCCATACAAGCTGTCATCCTCATCTCATGCGGATGGTGTTATCAACTTCGTCAAAACTCAATATACTTCCCAATCGACCACACTCTCCTCTACCTCCCACCAAACTCACATCTCTGAGGTGAATACAGTTCAATCTGCCCCTTCACAAGAATCTGGAGGTAAGAAGAAGACAAAAAATAAATAGAAAAATACTAATAACAATGAACAACCAAAAAATCAAGCTCAAACACCTGCTATCGAAAAGAAACCACAATAGAAACTAAAATTCTCGTGTATCATTTGTGGTTAATATCACTACACTTGAGATTGTCCACGTCGCAATGAAGTGGCAAATGTTTCCATGGAAATTCACAACCCGTTGTTCTTACTCAGCCTTTTCCATAACAACAATCCATGGTTTCTCAAACACCCTCTCCTAGGAGCAGTTCTAGCCATACTCATGATGAGGCCTCGATGAGTGCACATATTTATATGTTTAATGGGATTAATTTGACCACTCGCTCTAAGACATATGACACACCAGGTAACCTTGACAAAGGAAAAGTTACTAATGGTATCGGTACTTTACCGGATCCATCATCGTCCTCTGTTAGTCCTCCATCAATTAATCCTCCATTTGGACCACTTCATATTGAGAAACCTATGTTCAACTTTATCTTACGACCTCCTATGAGCACTATCCAAAAATATACCTTTAATCCTAGTTCACGTGCCGCCCAGAACTACAACATTGTTGAAGATTTGGCTTAAGCACTGTGTGTTATGTATGCGTTAGAAGTTTGATAGCATTGCCCCAGTCAACGTAGAACTCTCTTGGCCGCTATTGGCACTGTTGATCCTGATTTTTCCAACCATATCATGTTTAACCTGGACAATTATGCATCTCGACTCTCCCACCAACTTTCTTTCCAAGTTGATGTTGTTTTTCACAATCAACAAATCCACCTAACTATTCTGGATGAGGGAGCCTCAACTTGTGTCATGTCTTTATCATGTTGGAAAGGTTTAAAATCACTCGCACTTAAAAAATCCCCGACGATGTTACGCGCCTTCGATGGGTGAGGTTTTCATCCCCATGGGCTTTTACAATCCCTGCCCATCCAATTGAGTGGAAAAACTATCACTGTTGATGTCGAGGTGGTCGATTCTCCCCTTGATTACAACTTGTTACTTGGAATAAGTTGGTTTTATGCTATGACTATCATTGCCTCATCGGTATTTCGATGTGTACAATTTCCTCATTAGGGAAAAATTATCATTGTTGATCAGTTAGATTTCTGCACAACCGAAGCTTGTGCTCCCATCACCAACAACATTCCTTTTTTGGGAGACCACAAGATCACATATGAAAGAATTCGTGTTGACTTACTGAAAGATTCTAGTCTCATGGGTACCTTCCCTACACCACTTCCACAGACCACACATCATATTGCCACCGTCAATATGATTTCGACCGTGGCTTATCAATCTTTGGAATCATCTGACCCTTGGATTGTACCTAGTCCTTTGGAATTCGATGCACTAGGTGGCACCATGCCACTTAGTTCAGCCGAAACCTCATACGTTTCTATCCAATATGATTCTCCCTCTTCGGATGACCAACATCTATTGGAACCCGACAGTTACTCGATGCCATCACGATTAAGTTCCTCGTCGTCTATGATTGACTACATTTCCCCAATTTTTCCCTTGGATAAATCTCTTATGGAAATGTTGAACATTGACGAGCCTTAGGATGATAACCATAATCAATCCTCTTTTATTCCTCCTCGTGAAGAAATTCGGGAATATACATACTCTATCTCCCCTCCTGATGTCGCTTTTCCATCGTCTCCCATGAGTTCAACTTTCGATGATTTGGATCCAAAAGTTGACATGGTGATCTCTTCGGTAGGGCTATTGGAGCCTAATCTCCTTACCTTTGTCACGACCCTCGACTTGTGTTCCTTCCATATTGATTTTCTTCCATACAGTGAAGATCTCTTGGAAGCCATGACCAATTTTTGTCTCTTGACATGGTGTCCTTCTAGTGCATTATTCTCTTGGAAACCATGATCACAAAGAGTCCACAAGCATAGTTTCTCTTCTATGTGGCAAGCTCGTTAAAAAATGAAATAGAGGTCATGAGCATAGTTTTTCTTATATGTAGCAAGCTCGTTAAAAAATGAAACAGAGGTCACGAGCACAGTTTTTCCCCTCTACGACAAGCTCGTTAAAAAATGAAACATAAGCTTTGAGAATAGTTTTCCTCTCTGTAGCAAGCTTGTTAAAAAATGAAACAAAAATCTGGGGATTGAACCCGGATCCCTAAGAATAATTCTTTTTCCTATGTCAATGTCATTAAAAAATGAAATAGTCACCTCTCTTGAACCTTCATTTCCGCCACCCTTATTCGTTTTCTCCGTCTAGTAGAGAAATTGGTGACAACCTCAAAGTTGGTGAATGAATTGAAGCTTGGAGGGCATGTCTCCAACCTTTGATGATCATCCTAGAGTTAAGCCACTAGATTTCAAGCTGGGGGCATACCGAGCTTAGTCTTTGTTCTTTCTCGTGCTCGAAAAAACATGAGAATGTAACTAAGTAGTCTTTTATCACTTTTTCAGACTCGCATGGATATATGAAAAAGGAACCCCTTGGAGTCTTCTTTAAGCTCTTTTCAAACTCTTTAAACATGAAAATATTGTCGAGTTATATTGCTTCCTTTCCCACTCGTTAAAAGGTTTGAAAGGGTGTATTTCGAGTGATAATTTATCTCTTTTTCGGCATCACGAGACTAACATTACGAAAAATGACAACATTGGAGTCGTCTTTAAGTTGTTTTTAGACTCTCTAAATATGAAAAACCACCGAGTTTACCTTCTCTGGACTCGTTAAACAATCATACATTGAAGGGCCCATATGGGATCGAACCCTTACTTCTTCCAGTTTTCTAAACAAAGGAAGAGGGACTTACCGAAGGTGAGTCATATCGAGCACATGTTACCCTTCTCGATCTCGTTAAATTAAAAAGAGGTACTCATCTATCTGGATGGGGGAAAAAATTGAAAGAAGCAAGTTGAACAATTTTTTAGAACACTACCAGTAACTCTTATGGTCACCCTTGAACACGACACTTTGTATTTGCATGCATTTTTATCCATTGAACCTTTGCACTGAACCAATCCTTTGAGTTTCTTTTAGTCCTTTCGGTCACCTGACGAAAGTCACAGCATCCATTGCATCATCAAGTTTTTGTCCATGTAATGTTTCTACTGTCGTGCCTTAGTGTTCAAGGGAAGTATCTGCCTCGGGAGTCATCCATCACAAATATCCTGTTTCAATGCCTGTGTCACTCCATGCTCATTTGATATACAAATTACATCTCTGTGTCAGTTTCATGTTGTTGATGGGGGATACATCAAGGCCCTCCTTCTACGAGTCTATTCCTGTCGACTTCAACACATTATCTGGTAACTAGACTTAGAAACCAATTAGTACCTTGGGACCCGCATGCCTTAATGGTAGGCCTCCTCGTGTCCGATAGTGGGTTTCCATCATTAACCCCTGATCGGATGATTCCATGGATGTTCAACTTCATCTCATTCATTCACATTTGTTGGAATGTACTAGAGTACCTTGGGAATCATTGACATCAATGGTGATCTCCCTCGAATGGTTTCTGCCATGTTCGACATTAGGACATCTATTCACATGGTTAGATTCATACTACATTGGGATCGGTAAGAAGAACTTGGGTTGAGTTTTCACTCTTATGTATACTTTTCCCAGGTTGCGAAGGAGTTCTTTTGAACTATGACACATATACTGTTACATAGATCCACTTTGTATTGGTCGTGGCTATGTCTTGTCGTCTCATAGATCCACTGTTTATTCTTCGTGGTTACAATTAGTTCAGGTCATAGAAGTATAGATCCACATTGTATCTACAGTGGCTATACCATTTTTTTAATATAATTATGGATCCGCAGTGTATTTTATGGCGGCCATATCTAAAAATTCTTTATCACTCAAGCATAGGATTGCCTGCCTTAGGTTTTGAAACATGTCATAATATTTGTTTGATGGTTGTGTGCAACTTTTTTTGGTTTCTCTACGTCCATACCCTTTCTCGAAAAAGTATACAAAGTACTTCAGTCATCATCGTCTTATAACTTCATACTTTGGGGGGAAATCTGTTACACCTAAAAATTACTCACTTTGATAGTGTCGCAAGTGTCGTCATTACAAGTGTTGTAAGTGTCACATCTTGTCTGAAAGTGTCATATCTTAACTACAAGTGTTGCAAGTGTCAAAAACATCATACTATCATATTTCCCATGTCGTTCCTATAACAACATCACAAAGACACTTGAGACACCCCAAAGACTAGTTTTAAAGAAGAGGAGTCACTTGACAGGGAATACAAACATTTTGCCATTGAAAAAACCATAAAAAAATGAATTTTGGAGAGGAGCGCTCCCCTATCCACTGTCAAGGAGTGATGGCACTCCTTGAGACTCTTTGTGGGAGTGTTTGAGCACCCTGTGCACCCTTTTGGGGGAGCACTACCTTGTTTTTAGCAAATTTTGGGTTTGTTGAGGCAAATCAGGAAACAATCCCTCAAATCTTGAAGGTGGTTGGATTTGAATAGATGGTCAAGGCATGATCTTAGAGAATATCCTCAACTGAAGGAAAGGAATCTTCAACCTATCCCAAATATCTCTCAAGTGGTTGGACCTATCCAAATTTATACAAGGAGGTCTTCTCATGGTGAAAGGTACATGGAAAAGATTGGAGATGTGAAACTTATGATCTCATGAGTGAGATGCCATCAAAGAAATCAATGGAGATTACTTGGGTAAAGGGGTTGTATAAGGAGAACTGGAAGAAGCTGTTGCACCTTCATTCAAAGGATTGTAAGTACTTTTACTTGTTCTCATTAATCATCAATGCTTGGCATGTTTCTTTAAAACTTGTGCTTGTTCGATATGAGTTTGTCTGCAGTAGATGGATCTATGATTGAGGTAATCTCAGTAGAGTGGGAAGTCCATTGTATATTTGTTTTTCCTACATGATCTATCAAGGAGCTTAGGATCGAAGCTCAGCCATGAATTTACAAGGACAAACGTCGATAATAAGGAGCATATCTTTCTCCTTATCTTTCATTCATTAGCTTGATTAGATCTAAAAGGATGTCATTGTCCATGCTAATAAATTTTCTATCTTGGCCTTAGGAGTCTAGAGACCAAGAGGGAATCCACTTGTCCGTAGGGGGATTCACCTACAACAGGGTGTGAATAAATGAGTTGAATTTGAACACTCGTAGATTCATTCAACAAGATCCAATGATGTAAACTCATTGTTGAAATGCAAGGGAATATACCACTTACGTCTACAAATCCTAAGGTACTAACTGGTTTCTAGATTTCAGAAATAATGATTTGGAGTCGACAAGATGAAATATCTTAAAGGAAGGCCTCGATGTATCACCCATAAATCGACATGAAACATATAAAGGTATATGGTGTGAAGAGTGTAATGGTAGAGAAAAAATGACATAGGGATGTTCAAGATGAATGGGATAAAGGACTGAAACTAGCCGACACGGGCTAACTTCCCATGAAAAAAACAACACGACAAATAACTTGACTTGGCGACATTGACTGCTTAATGATCAAAACACTTGCCATGGAGGACTGGAAGAGTAACCATTCAATGGAGTTCAAGAACCTATGGATATGGTAATGACTAAAATACAATGGATAACCCAACAATTGGACATGGACGTAAAACATGTGCATTGTTCAAGGGAAACTCAATGGAGAGTTCCCATTTGTGAAGATGACTAGACGTAAAAATCCCCACTCTTTTTCTTTCTTTCATGTTTGAAATGACCATGAAAGAAAATAAAAGTGTGCTTGATATTCTCACCTGTGGATTTATTCTCGATCCTGGGGCAGAGAATGGTGCTCAACGGTCTTTTCAATATTTAAGGAGTCTAGAAAGATTTGAAATAAAACTCCATATACAATCTCATGGATTTAAGGAGCCTAAGAAAGTAAATTATTTTGTGTCATTTCATATTTAGAGAGTTTGAAAGGACAAATAAGACTCCAAATGTAGTCTTTTTTCGTAAATTTAGTCTCCTGAGTCTGAAAAAGAATAAAATAATACAAGGAAGAACTTGTCTAGCCAATGTGGACTAGATTATTCCATTTTCATAATTAGTCCATCCGGTCCAAAAAATGGGTAAAATTACATTGAATAGAAATCCTTTCAAATCCATTTAACGAGTGTGAAAGGAAACAATCTCAGTCGATAATGTTTTCATGTTTAGGGAGTCTGCAAAATCTTAAAGGAGACTCCAGGGTATACCTTTGACATGGTTGGTTACCGAGCAAGACAAAGGGATAATAGTAAGCTTGGTTGGAGAGAAAGAGTGGTTTTCAATGAAGTTCCAGGTGCATGGAACATGACTTAAGAAATAAACTTCAAAAATAAACACGAAAAATAATGACCAATCGTAACAATAGTTCTCATCCATGGGTGTTGTGAAATGGAAGAAAGTAGGTGGCTAACAGTCAAGAATGGATATGGTGCGATAATAAATGCAAGTAAATGGTGATGTAGCAGCAATAATGAGCCATATTTTATGAGCATAATGAAATGAATACATATTATTATTATTATTAACATAAAAGCACAAGAAACAATAATAGAGATACAATAAAACTAGATTCTATGCAATAAGAAAATATCTTGAAACTGTAAAATGCAGACTGAAAACAAGATTGCTAGATTGGTGGCGGCCTATCTCTGAGAAGAGATGTGACAGATGGGCTCATTCAAAATATGATGGTTACAATGAGGATCTCCAAGCCTTTTTACAATAAATAGGGATTCCACAACCCTAGACATCCAAAAACCTAACCATAGGAGATGAAGCGCCAAAAGTCATGTGGGCCCCATTGGTGTAAGTTAGTACATCAACTTCCCCGGGTCGTAAATTTTGCATACGATCTCTGTTTTAGGCGCACTATAGCCCATTGCAATGGTCTATCCAAGCAATACACATGTTTTCATCAAACTCTGACTTTGTCCATAGTCTAACTATGGCGATCCCTAAAAATGCTATTTAGGGCCTCAAAACGACCTCGGAGTCCGGGACCCAAAAACTAGAAAAAAAAAATGCCACACTGGAAAAATGCCAAAATGAGGAAGCTGGAATAGGTGGGAGGCCACCGAAATACATTTGGATCAATAGTCCCCCCTTAGTAAGAAATTGTATCCATTGCATAAAGTTTCCCCATCAGATGGGGAAATTTCTATTGAATTTGGCCCCGGGTGAGCCACTTGCCTTGGTGCAGGAGTTTCCATGCTTTGACAACTCGATAAAGTTGGATCCTTTGACGGCAAGTTCCCTTGACCTGTGTATCCAAAATATAATCATTGGATTCATGTTTCATGCGGTCAAGATTGAGCTTTGTTGGTGTAAATTGTTATTCTATATTTGAGGTGTCCAATAATGGTGGGAAATATGGTCGAAGGAGATTGTAGTGCCTGTAAATACTAATTTTGATATAAATCATTTTTATCACACAAATAAATTAATCACCAGCATATACGCAATATTCGGCAGAGATTTATATTTAAATACAACAAAAAAAGAAGAAAACTTAGCACTTTCATAACAAATTACCTGCTTCTGATGCTAATTTCTGTCGATATGATTATCCCTTCCCCCTGCTACATTGTTGTTTCCTTGTTGTTGCTTGATGCGCTGATCAACTCTGCCCAAACCGTGTTTCCTTCCTACTAGCTAGGAGCAGCCTGTCCGGCTTCCTAGCTCCAGGATACCATATGGATATCCTAGCCCCCATGCCCAAAACCCCCAGCAAACCGGTGCCCCCCGTAATGATCCTTCCCCGACTACAGAACTCAAACTCTCAACCAGCAAATCCAAGAGAACCCTCCAAAAAATTCCCCCTCCTTCCGTAAGCCTCCTCCCCTCATATCCCTCCTTCATCGACCCTTTTCTCCTCATTTATTTCCTTAACCATACATTCATTGTCTTATCCTCTTAGTTAATGTCTTATCCAATTATTAATGTTTCTTATCCTTACATTTAATGCTTCTTATCCCCTCCGTATACATAATCCTTTAATTAAAAAATTAAATTTATTAACCCTCTTAAATTTAATAACCATGTCATTGAATGTAATAGGTAATTAATTAATTAATTAATTAATTAATCAAAATTATAACAATTAATTAATTAATTAATATTTAATTAATATAGTTATACCAATCTTTGTTTAGTTAATAACATGTTAGAAAAATTAATTGCCTAATAAATTTTTACTTAATAATCCCTAAGCATGTATTCGACTAGGGTTGTTACATACACCCACCCTCCAGGAAAATTCGTCTCGAAGTTAAGGTATCTTATGGTACAAAGGAAAAGAAACATGGTTCACACATTCATAACAATTAACCGACATTATCAGTAAGTAAGTCAAGAAAACTCATACATACTAGTGTATATGTACAAGAAATGCATGTGTAGCTAGTACATACAAGTCTCGTGCATGTACTAATAATCAAAACTACCATCCTTTAGTAATGTATGTATGCATCCAATCCTATCAGCAAGACTAGTCTTTTGTAAAAGACAACAAACCAATCAATTGTTTGAGAAATCCTTTAATTACTATTATCTGGTTCAACAATTTTATTTAGACAACTGTGGTTTAGTTACGTAATTATGAATATTCATATATACACATTTTTTTTTTTTTTGAAGGGAAAACATTAAATTCCACCACAAGACAAATCTCCATACCTTCTCAACTATTGCTACTCATCCTTCCTCCCTAACCTACTTCCATATCCATTCCTATCCTTCCTCTGCTAGACTATCTTGGAGCGTCAACTATATTGACCTAACTCCAAATAGAACCCGTAAGCGGAAGTCTCGCTATCTCGACCAAGCTTCCCTAGCAGGCATCTGATAGTCATCATCACACGTCTTGGGGAGCATGAACTAACACCTTTCTCCCATGACTTCAGGTTTCGGATGATACACGGTGGGAAATGCCTCCACCCCTCCTAATCATAACTAGGGTGCACACCCTACAATGGAATATACAGTGGCACGGTGTTGATGGGGGTTTTGTCATTGTTTATTCGGTTTTGGGCAGTTTCATCACCTGAAATCATGCACTGGTCCACATATCATAGCAATGCATCCAAACCAATATAATTTCACATACAATATTCATACCATAATGTTTCTTGGCTAGTGGTCATGATATCCAATTTCATCATCTTTATCCCTTAGCTATTTCATAGCCCATAACCTGCAGATTAGTCTGTAACACAAAATCATACATTTCTATGCATTATCATCATGTAATTGCATACTATCATCATTTCAATTTGGTATCCATGTACCGATAATTTAACATCAAAGTTTTTCAGTTAGAAATAGATCTCATAATATCCCATAATTCAATTTCGACACCCATTCATAAGATTATCATTTACCCAAAATAGATTGCATCATATCCAACATCATCCTAATAGAATTTAAACATTCTTTAAATTCACATTCTCACAATATGTCGCATCATATACATCATCATCAATAACATTTAAACATTCATAAAATTTACATTCACATAATAGATTGCATTACATACATCATCATCAATAACATTTAATCATTCATAAAAGTTCATACATTTAAAGTTTAAGTGTATCACTTAATAGTTTCATTGTGACTACAAAAAAAGTATATAGGCCTCAGGTAATCCTAGTTGTCTAAGTCAAAAGGTGGTGTTGCATACATCCAACCTTCAAGAAACATATTCTTGAGGTGGTCAAAAAAGTGAGGGATAGTCTCGTCGTAGTGTCTCGGCGTCTTCCCAAGTAGCAGATCCTGGACTGTACTTGTCCCACTGGACCTTAACTTGGTCTACCAGACGGTTCCTGAGCTGTTGGACTCTACAGTCTAATATGCATAATGGTTCTACCGTGAGGGTTCCCACATCCGATACCTGCAATTCCTTCCAATTTAGTTTATGTGATTCATCAACAACATAATGACGTAAAATAGATACATGAAATACATTATGAGTTTTATGCAAGTGGGGTGGCAGTACGAGACG
>ML776960.1:145842-157583 GCA_009831015.1 Picea engelmannii
GAGAGGCCTCTTCGCAATGCTTCTGCTGCAACACATCATGTGGGACGGGTGTGCTGGGCTGGGCGAGCCGGTGGATGCCTTAAAACCGCGTCCTGGCTCTGCCCACGTGGCTCCATCACCTCGCAAATCACCCCATCCGGGGATGGCTGGAATCTATGTTAGTGTTTGGTAGGTTCAACTTTAAATTCTGTTCAGGCTAAATTCGCCATAAATATATGTTTTACATTGTTATATCCTTTGTCCTCTGATTTAGCTACAACGTTTTAGAGAATTCTTTCAAACAATTCCGTAAAGAATAAGGTCCATGTCGCACGGTAAATTAATCAACCTAAATTAAGTTAGCTGCCCATCTATAAATTTTTCGGCTCACACTGAGGCATGGGAAGGAAAATTAATGATTTCCCAACTCTAGAAGAAATCAATCGAAGTCACATGACATCAACGTATAGGAAATTAGAATATTTAATACATAAATTGGAGGAAATTAGAAGTTACAGGAAATTACAGCAATGACAAATCAATCATCTTCATCAGATATTTTAATGACCAATTTCTGGGCACTTGCGAATTTTCCATCTGGACAACATCTATTTACAAATTTAGATTGATCCTCTTAGTATGAGGTCCTAAAGATAGTGTAGCTATATTTGTAATGTTTTTGTTTAATTTTTGGAGATTTATGTATAAATTGTCCAACATACTCTCATTTTTTAATGTTTTTGTTTAATTTTTGAAGATTTATATGTAAATTGTCTAGCATAATTCCAATCCTAGTTTCCCAACTTAACTGCAAAGTTTGATGATTTTTTGTTGATACAGATAGAGGATTTTGTATGAATAAGAATAGACGAACGCAAAAGGAGTTTTGAAAAAAATCTATTTATATATTTATTTATTTTTATGGGCAATTATAATGAATTTTACAAAAATGGAAAAGTGGTTAAAGTGTTTGGTTTATATTTTAACAATTTCTTATAAAAATAATACTAAGAAGAAATTAAAATTCTAACATTAATACGTCCTATTAATGGATATATATACTTAAAATCAATGTATACTTGGCTTATAGGTTAGGTGGAGGTGGCACTGGAACTTGGCCCTCAGACCCAGATTTATCTAACTTTATCTAATTTTTGGGTGGGTTCAATTCCATTTCTAAATCGAGTAGGTGGGTAGGTAGGTAGGTAGGCCCTTGGTTCTAGATTTTGAACCAGGGCTTTGATACCATGTGTAGTGCCTATAACTACTAATTTTGATATAAATCATTTTTATCACACAAATAAATTAATCACCAGCATATACACAATATTCAGTAGAGATTAATATTTAAATACAGCAAAAAAAAGAAAACTTAGCACTTTCATAACAAATTACCTGCTTCTGATGCTAATTTCTGCCGATATGATTGTCCCTTCCCCCTACTGCCTTGTTGTTGCCTTGCTGCTGCTTGATGCGCTGATCAACTCTGCCCAAACTGTGTTTCCTCCCTGCCAGCTAGGAGCAACCTGTCCGGCTTCCTAGCTCCAGGATACCATATGGATATCCTGGCCCCCATGACCAAAACCCCCAGAAAACCGATGCCCCTCGTAATGATCCTTCCCCGACTACAAAACTCAAACTCTCAACCAGCAAATCCAAGAGAACCCTCCAAAAAATTCCCCCTCCTTCCGTAAGCCTCCTCCCCTCATATCCCTCCTTCACCGACCCTTTCCTCCTCATTTATTTCCTTATCCATACATTCATTGTCTTATCCTCTTAGTTAATATATTATCCAATTATTAATGTTTCTTATCCTTACATTTAATGCTTCTTATCCCCTCCGTATACGTAATCCTTTAATTAAACAATTAAATTTATTAACCCTCTTAAATTTAATAACCATGTCATTGAATGTAATAGGTAATTAATTAATTAATTAATTAATCAAAATTATAACAATTAATTAATTAATAAATATTTAATTAATATCATTATACCAATCTTTGTTTAGTTAATAACATGCTAGAAAAATTAATTACCTAATAAAATTTTACTTAATAATCCCTAAGCATATATTCGACTAGGGTTGTTATGGAGATCCACGCTGAACACTAGGTGCAGACCAAGGAAAGGGGGAATGTTGATATCAAAATGATTGTCACCCAAAACATTGGTGATGGTGTAAGGTCCATAATGGAGTGGATGAAGCTTCTGATGGGGCCCTGTAAAGCGTTCTTTCTGCAAGTGCAACTAAACTTTGTCTCCCACTTAAAACTTATGTGACACCTGGTGTTGATCATGGCACTGCTTGTACATGGAATTGGACATTTGTAAAATATCCTAAACCTATTGGCGGATGTGTTGGATATCCTCAATGATTCAGGAGGATTTTTCAGCTTCCGTTGGAGCAGGTGATGAGTCGGCTAGGGTGGTCGCAAGAGGTAGTGCAACATCCATGGGACCCAATGGTTGGAATCCCAACCCCACTTGAAAGGGGTTGTGGTTGGTTGAGCTCTGTAGGGATCAATTGTAGCTATGTTGAACATAGGGAAGACTCTCATCCCATGTGCGAGGGTGCTTGGAATTTTACATGCGTAGGATATGAATGATCATATGATTGGCGAACTTGGTTTGACCATCTGTCTTAGGGTGGAAGGAAATGGATTTGGTGAGCTTGGTGTCCAACAGTGACCAGACGCTCGACCAGAATGTGATAAGGAATTGAATGTCCCAATCTGAGAAAATGGTTTTTGGGATTCCAAAATGTACCCATACTCGTTCAAAGAAGATCTTGGTAGTGGCCTCTACTATGATGCTCTTCTTGCAGGTGGCCATAATCGTCATCTTGGAAAAATGATCAACAACCCCAAAAACACATTCATTTCCCCTCTTGATGGATGGAAGGCCCAACATGTAGTCCATTGAGATGGATTCCCATGGCATTTTAGGAGTAGTCATAGGAGTGTACAAGTTCTGTTTCTTAATGGTTGGTTTGGAAATAATGCAGGTAGTGCAGGACATTATAAACTTGATGACATCCTGTCGAAGTTTCAACCAATAGAAATGTTGTTGCAACACTTCCATTGTCTTTTTGATGACGAAGTGTCCTTCCACCCAACTGTAGTGGGATTCCCAAATCATCTTTTCTCACTCGCTTGATGGAACACAAAGATGGCCCAGACGACACAACAACCCATCCTGAAGATGGAAATTAGAGACAATTGAGTTTTCACCCAGCATTTGGTTTGTGGTGGTGAATTCAACGTTTGTATCATAGAGGTGGGCCCATCCAGAGGTCTCATGGCTACAAGCGTCTAGCCCCGTGGTGAGTTCCATGATTGGAGGTTGTTAAGATCCTGAATAATATGCAAATATAATTCAACAATAAACCAATAATAAGCACCAAACCATTCACCATAACACTCAACACAATAATGTAGAGAAAACCCTTGAGGTAGGGTAACATCATATATTATTACTTATGGAAGGAATGAACTCCTCAAACAACACTTGCTTGTTACAATGATAATATTCTTCCCTATGACTGCATCACCTTTTAAATAACACAATACCCAACGTTTCCAATTCTCTTTCGAAAATGACTTCAACTATTTTATGAATTCTTCAATATTAGGGCCATCATATTTTCTAGTAAAAAACATCTTTCTTGGGGTAAATATTGAACAAAAACTAGGATTAAAAATAACTTACTGCAAACAATCGTGGCTTTTTCTGGAAAAACCCTGAAAAACGACTGAATTTAAAATGCTCATAACTTCACTTCCTAGACTCCATTTCGGCCAATTTGTTTTTTGAAATTGCATAAGTTTCTGATAGGAATTAAAATATCCACTATTTTTTGGCCAAATTCTACACAGAAAGTTTCATATCTGAACCCGAAGTGCGTCACCTTTTTTGTTCCTAGAAAAAATATGCAAAAAAAGCCAAACATTTCTCCCCTTCTTTGGCTAAGGAAAGTGCTTTGATAAAAGAAATTAAGTGTATGAGTAGTCTGAAAATATACTTCAAAAATAAACCAATAATAAACCAATAATAAACACAAAAACATTGAACAAAATAATGTAGACAAAACCCTTGAGGTAGGGCAACACCATACAATGGATCCTATTATGGAAGGGATCCTCTCCTATTCACTTGCCTCTTTGAGGGGGATTCCTCCTATTAAGATATCACTCCAAATAAACTAATTCTCTTCATATCCCATTACATTTCTTGAACCCCTTTATATATTTCTATCATCACCTAAGAACATTCTAGAGGAGGAATCTTCTAGAAGTAGAACCTTATAAGAAGTCCTCTTACATTTATTCTATCTAAATACCTATTTATTATATCTAACTACCATAGTGGGCCTTATTTAATAATATAGTGTACCTAGTCCACCTTACATTGAATAGCCTCCACTATTATCACTATGGACCCTCTGCCCCCCCCACTACCTCTCTAGCTACCTAATAGAGGTCGAATGAGGCAATCAACAACTCGGTTGGTACTTCCTATTTTATACTTGATGTTGAGGTGGAACTGTTGCAAGTATGTGGACCACTTATGATGGTGGTAATTTTGTAATTTTCCTTGTGTCTTCATGAACTGCAGTGTCTTATGATCAGTGTGAATGACTGTCTCCCTCCCAAGAATGTAATGTCTCCACTGGCGGTAGGATTTCACAATGGAGTACATTTCTTTGTCGTAAGTAGAGTACTTATGGAAAACATATGATAGTGTCTCACTATGATAGGCCACGGGGTGGCCATGATGAGTGAGAACTTCACCCATAACATATTCTGAAGTATTTGTCTTGATCTCAAAGGGTCATTGCAGGTCCAGTAATGAAAATACTAGGGCCGAGCACATGCATTGTTTTAAATAATCAAACGCTTGTTGTTGGGACCTTCCTCACACAAATGTTTCCTTACCACTGTTATCGGACTAATCGATAGGTGCGGACACTAACAGATCTCCCTAGACCCACCTGGATCTATAACAAAATAGGACAGGACATGACTCTTTCCCTAAGTTACGACCATTGAATTAACTAGTAAGGAGGAACAAGTGACATACATTTGTATCTCTTCCTTAGGTCTTTGTTGCTCCTGCTTCGCTCCAGTGCTCTCATGAGGTCAAGACCAAGACAACACAAAACAACCAAAGTGAATATACCAAAATGTATTCAATCACCAACTTATGCGTATGATCAAGGAATTACACAATAAAGACTTTATGGGAAAAGGACATGTCGTTGTATCATATTAATTGAAAGTAGAAAATACAACCTAATTTCCTTGATGTCGCAAGCTTCCTTTCAGTGAATATTGGTTCCAACACACACACTTGCTCTGTCCTTGCATGAAGAAGATCCAATTCCTCTTGATAGACCTACTAGAGTCTCCAAGCCTCTATTCAAGCAAGGTTCTTCACACAATTCCTTCACCAATTCTTCAATTAATATTGCTTAACCTTTTCCATGAGAAGCCTTTCAATATATAGGAGAGGGTGAGATGGTTACATGGATGAGAATGATCCCACCCAATCAAGGAAACCAGTAAAATGACAACAATATGAATGCCAACCCATTCTCTAGAAGATTCCATTCTAGAACCCTCGAGACTTCATCCTTTTTCCAAGCTTGAAAACAAGTTTGCACCCTATGTATAGAGAATAGTTCAAGAAGTTCGCACCCTAGATGAAGGTGGCCTGTGAGAATGGGTCATTCTCGCACCCTAGGCTATAAGCATCCTACGAACTCACTTTGAAAATATGTTTTCTGGAAGGAGATAAATGCCACTTTTCTCAGGAGAAAGTTCTTGTTGGGAGCCTGAGTACACCATTGTTAATTCATCACCAAGATGACCAAAATCATGTGTAACAACCACCACCGCTCATTAATTGGTTGAGGTCCCATGCAATATGGGAGAATCCCAACACAAATATGTGATATAAATTGACAAGGTCTAAGAAGATTTGAAGCTCAGTGAGTGTGGTTGGGGCTGGCCAATCAAGGATGACCTGGATCTTGGCATGATCCACATGCACACCATGCTGATCCATGATGTATCCTAGGTATTGGACCTTGTCCATGCCAAAGGAGCATTTTTCCAAATTGGCATATAGAGTGTGCTACCACAAGGTGTGCATAATCTATTGAATATGATGCAAGTGTTCCACCAAAGTCTTGTTGTAGATGAGAATGTCATCTAGATACACCACTAAAAAAGTATTGGTGAAAGGTAGTAGGATATCATCCATCATCCTCATGAAAGCTGCTGGAGAATTTTTCAAACCAAAAGGCATGACCAACCATTCAAAAAGACCTTCTTTTGACTTGAAGGCGATATTCCATACATCTGTCTATTCTATTGAGACCTAGTGGTAGCCAAACTTTAGATAAATCTTACTAAAGTATTTGGCCCCCTTGAGTTGATCAAGAAGATTGTGGATTTGGGGAATTGTGTATCAGTTTCTGACTGTGATTTTATTTGGGACCTGATAATCAATGCAGAGTCGTCAGGTCCCATATTTCTTCTACACCAACACGTTTGGGCTCCCACAAGGTGATGATATGGGATGGATGTGCCCCTTGTGGATAATTTCTTGGATCTATCATTTGTTCTCCTTATTCTCTAACAAAGATCAACGATAGACTGGTCCATTGGGAAATGGTGTGTCGGGGGTCAGATTGACGGGATTCTTGACTTGACAGTGCAGAGGTACCCCAATAGGTGAGGAGAATATATCATTTTATTCTTTCGTGACCTTATCCACTTTCTTTTGGTGTGTGGAGAGTTCAGTAGCGGAGGCCCTGGCTGTGGCTACAATCTTTCGCTCTCTTTGAGAGAGAATCATGAAGAATAAAAAATTCCCAGTCTGAGATATGACCTTCCTGCATTGCTTGACAGAGATCAATTAAATAACACTAGGTGGGACTACCTCAGGGGATCCTATACAATTTCCTGTCCAAAGTAATAATAACACTACGAGGCCTAGACTCATATATAGAATAATGTTTCCATAAATAAGGTTGGCCCAAAATAACATTACAAACTTCGAGAGGAGCAACATCACACAATACCTCATCTTTGAAGGGATTGATGTTGTACGACAAATGAAATTGTTGGCTGACGCGGATATTTCTTCCATGGTGGAGCCATCCAATGGTGTAGGGTTGCAGGTGTGGCGTTGTTGATAGGGATATCCATTTGACAACCTCTGTTGAGATGAGGTTCATCTAGATACTGTTATCAACTATAAAATGCAACAGGGTGCCTTTTACCCACATTTGTGAATGAAAGAGGCACTCTCCTTCTTCTGGCTCGTCTGGTTCACTGGGTTGGACCTTGATGGTAGCAATGGTGGCACTGGGTTCTGTGTCAATAATCTGTCTCCCCTTTTCTAGTTTCGACTTAGAGTCGGAACCCACATTTGATTCATAGGCTTTCACCTCAGCCACTGAAAATTTATTTGAGCGGAAATCAACAATGTTATGCCAGAGGATCTTATGGAAGTTGCACCACTTCCTAATATATTTCTTTGTCTTTCTGGTATCCTTGTTTGCTTGTGGACTAGACTGGTTTTCCTGAGGCTGTCCATGTTTTCTTTATCCTTTTTTCTGTGGGTTTGGGCTGCCCTTTCCTCGAGAAACATTTTGAAAGGATCTCCTGTCTCATCATATTTATTTTCTCCCACCATGACAGGTCGCTTGGGCATGCGAGAGATTTTTTCCTCAAGAGAAATAAGCTGGAGACCCAATTCTTTATACCCTGAACTCATCGAGGACATGCATTAAGAACGACAAGGAGTAGACCAATCTGATACCACTAACCTAGATTTTATGAGAAGAATGAAAAGGATACAGATTATTATTAATATTATTAACACAAAAAAACAAGGAACAATAATAGAGATCTAGTAAAATTGGCTTCCACTCAATAAGAAAATATGTTGAAACTATAAAATGCAGACTAAAAACAAGCTTGCTAGAATGGTGGTGGCTTATCTCTGAAAAGATATGCGACGACTCCATTCATTCACAAGAAGATGGTTACAATGAGGCTCTCCAAGACGTTTTACAATAAACAAGAATTCCAAAACCCTATACATCCAAAAACCTAACCCTAGGAGATGAAACACCAAAATTCATGTGGGCCTCGTTGGGGTAAGTTAGTACAACAAATTCCCGAGATAGTAACTTTTGCATACGATCTTAGTTTTAGGTGCATGATAGCCCATTGGAAGGTTATATCCAAGGAATAGATACGTTACCATCTAAATTGAATTTATTTGTAGTCTGACAGTGGAAAGCCCTAAAAATATTGTTTAGGGCCTCAAAATGGCCCTAGAAGTCAGGGGCTCAAAAACTAGAAAAAAACTGCCAGACTGGAAAACTGCCAAAATGAGCCAGTTGGAATAGGTGGGAGGCCAACGACATCCATCTAGATCAAATAAGCATGGAGACAAAAATAATAATAAAGTGTGACCACTAAAACAAAAAAAGTGTCGGGTGTTAGAAAAACAACACCGCGGAGCAATAAAATAAAACAAATGTGGAAACAAAACACAAAAGATACACAATACAAGAGAGACATAGATTTACGTGGTTCACCCAGTGTGGGCTATGTCCACCGGAGAAATTTCCAGGTCCTTTCTTTATTATTATCCAACAAAATGAAGGGATACAACCTACAACAAAACCCGTTGTAACTTCCTCTTCTTTCTCTCACAGTCTCCTCTCTCATAATACAATACTCACCAACCTACATAGCCGCAATACATTTCCCTCATAAAAGAGGGTTTCCTTCTAGGGAAAAAAACCCTAACATAATCTATATCGTTAGATCTATGACCTTATAATGAACGGTCCATATTTACAATGAAATTACAATATACTTTTACAGGGCAATTTTTTTTTCGGGGGCTTCGCCCCCGAACCCCTATTGGGGGTCTGCTTGCCCCCAGACCCCCCAGTCGGGGGGATAGCCCCCCTGGACCCCGCAGAGGGGGTACCCCACCTCTGTACTCCCCCGTGTGGAAGAGTGTACATACTTCTAGGGTGTAAATACTTCATGGGGTATAAACATGGATGAAAGTAAAAGACCTCTAAATTAGGAACATAATCAAGCTCCACAACCAAGAATATCCCACTTGGAGACTGATCTCAACAACTCCACCGCTATTGTTATGTTGGAATCTGAACATTCTTGGACCTAGCAAATTTCTTATCTTCATCTTCATTCTTGAAGACCAACTGAAACTTAGAAGGAACTCAGTTTCTCCCTGGTTACTCCCTTTGTTAACATGTCTGTAGGATTCTAGCTAGTGTGTATCTTTTCCAACTTCAATTGTCCATCTTCCAAGGCAGATCGTATGAAGTGGTACCTCAACTGTATATGATTAGTCTTCAAATGGAAGGTTGATTTCTTTGAAAGGTGAATGGCACTCTGACTGTCACAGTACAACCTGTTGTTCTCCTGCTTCTTTCCCAATTCCTCCATAAACCTTTGTAACCAAATCATCTCTTTACTAGCCTATGTAGCAGCAACATACTCTGCCTCTGTTGTTGAAAGTGCAACAACCTTTTGCATTTTCTAAATTCAACTTACTGTTGTTCCACCTATAGTAAAAACATACCCTGTGGTGCTCCTCCTGCTGTCTTTATCACCTACCATATCTGAATCAACATATCCCTGTAGAAAAGTGTCTGAACCTCCAAAACATAATGCATGTGTAGTAGTACCTCTAAAATACCTGAGAATCCACTTTACTGCCTCCCAATGTTCTTTACCTGGATTGTTCATATACCTGCTCACAACTCCCACTGCATGTGCAATATCTGGTCTTGTAAAATCCATTGCATACATCAAGCTGCCAACTGCTGATGAATATGGGACCCTGGACATGTATTATATCTCCTCCTATGTCTTGGGACACATTTCCTTAGTTAATTTGAAATGGATGGTTAAAGGTGTACTAACTGGTTTTTCATTCTTCATTCTAAACCTCTCCAACACCTTCTCTGTGTACTCACCCTGAGACAATGTCAGTTTGCAATTTTTCCTGTCTCTTGTTATTCTCATACCAAGGATTTTCTTTGCAGCACCCAAATCCTTCATCGCCAATGAATTGGATAATTTCTTCTTGAGAACATTTATATAATTCATATTAGACCCTGCAACAAGCATGTCATCTACATACAATAGCAAGATAATATAGCTTCCATTTTCTAGCCTTTTAACATAAACACAATGATCAAAATGACATCTATTATAACCTTGTTCTGTCATAAACCTGTCAAAATTCAGATACCACTGCCTTGGAGCTTGCTTTAGGCCATATAATATCTTCTTCAACCTGCATACCAAATTCTCCTTCCCTTTGACCTCATACCCCTATGGTTGTTGCATATAAATCTCTTCCTCCAAATCCCCATGGAGAAAATCTATTTTTACATCTAATTGTTCAAGATGCAAATCTTCTACTGCCACAAGACTTAAAATAGTCCTAATTGAAGTCATTTTAACAATAGGAGAAAATATTTCATCAAAATCTATACCTTTATTTCATGCAAACCCCTTTACAACAAGTCTAGCCTTGTACCGCTTTTCTCCTCCATCTTCTTCCTTCAACTTGTAAACCCATTTATTCTGCAATGGTCTTTTTCTTGTAGGCAACTGAACCAAGTCCCAAGACTGGTTATTTTCCAAGGAATCCATTTCCTCTTTCATGCCTTGCTCCCACATCTTTTTGGTGTCTACCTGCATTGCCTCTTCATAACATTCTAGTTCATCAGAATCAATCAACAATAAATAATATAATGAAGGAGAGTATCGTTCAGGGGGTATACTTAACCTGGTAAATCTTCTAACAACACTTGCAGGTGTTTGAGGTACCTTCTACTCCTATTGTTGTACATTTTGATTTTCAGGTTCCTTTGGAATTTCTTTTTCAGTGATCTCATCAAGCACTGTGTATTCTTGTTTTCCCGTTTCCTGTTTCTTTCCCTGCAACTGATCTTTGTACATGACCTTTTCATTGAATATGAAATCTCTACTCCTAATGATTTTGTTATTTTCATAATCCCATAAGCGATAACCAAAATCATTAACACCATATCCAATAAAGGTACACTTCTTGGATTTTGCCTCAAGCTTTGTTCTATTTTCTTTATCAATATGGACAAATGCTTCACAACCGAAAGTTTTCAAAAAAGAATAGTTTACCTTTTTTCCCGTCCATTCCTCCTCTGGAATTCTACCATCCAAAGAGCTTGAAGGTCCTTTGTTTATTAAGTAAACAACAGTATCTACAGCATCTTCCCAAAACTATAAGGGCAAACCAACATGCAATCTCATACTCCTTGCACGCTCCATGATTGTCCTGTTCATCCTTTCTGACACATCATTTTCTTGTGGTGTTCATGGAACTATATTCTCTCTATGAATCCCATGGTATGAACAATAATCATAAAACTCCTTGCTGCAGTATTCACCTCCATTATCTGATCTCAGACACTTCAAACTTTTTCCTGTCTCATTCTCAACTAAAGCTTTCCATTTCTTAAAAGTATCAAAAACATCTGATTTTTGTCGAATGCAATAAACCCATGTTTTTCTAGTTGCATCATCAATAAAAGTAACATAATAATGAGAGCCACCAAGAGATGATACATGAGTTGGTCCCCATACATCTGTATGCACAAGATCTAACCTTTCATTCTTCTTTTCTTTTCCGACTCTGAGAAATCTGAC
>ML776960.1:157633-176882 GCA_009831015.1 Picea engelmannii
GTCTTATCTATAAATATGGATATACAACCTTCACTTGCCAACTACCCTGTTGAATCTGGAATATGTCTTACCTCTTTCAACAACCATTGGTTTCCATTGCGTTGCTTTATTTTTACCTTTCCCATTCCAACAATTTTACATGGTGCATAATCCTGTCCATAATCAACTTGAACATAATCTAGAAAATGTTTCCTATGGGGTGTGGCATGAAATGAAGCCCCTGAATCTACTACCCAAGACTCATAAATATTATCTACAGAAAAAATCAAATCATATTGTAACACATCACCTGTTACATTTGCTTCCTGGTTTCTCTCCTACTGTCCATCTCTTTGTTTCTTTGGAGCTCTGCAGTCTTTCTTCAGATGTCCTTTCTTCCCACAATTCCAACACTCTATCTTTCTATGTCTGGATTTGGATCTGCCCTTCCTAGAATTCCCATGGTTCCCTGAGCCCTTTCCTCTATCCTCTTGTCTTCCCCTGTTCTCCATGTTCAACGCATTACCTAATGTCTCACCTGTGCTTTTTCATCGCATTTCCTCACTAAGGATAACACCAACAACATCGTCAAATTTTAAAGTATTTGAACTAGAGACAGAGTTACTTACAGCCATGACCAAGCCTTTCTAGCTTTCTGGCAATGATCACAAGATTAGAAGAGCCCTAACCTCATCATCAAAGTCCACTTTTACAGAACTTAGTTGATTAGTAACCGCATTAAATTCATTTAAATGATCTGCAATAGACCCACCTTCCGACATCTTCATATTAAATAATCTCTTCATTAGAAATACCTTATTAGACGCTGAGGGTTTTTCATACAATTTGGCCAACGCATCCATCAAACCCTTCGTTGTCTTTTCTTTCGAGATATTGAAAGCCACCGACGCTGCCAGGCTCAGTCATATTGTTCCTAGAGCCTTTTTGTCAAGAATCTCCCATTCTTCTTCCTTCATGGCCGCCGGCTTCTTTGCTACTCTGCTCAATGGTAGGAATAGATCCTTCTGATATAAATAATCTTCCATCTACATCTTCCATAGCTGGTAGTTTTGGCCGTTAAATTTCTCGACCCTAAACTTTCCATCTTCCGACATTTCTCCCACTCGAACCAGGAACCCTCTTTTCCTGTGAATTACCTTATGCTCTGATACCAGTTGTTAGAAAAACAGGACCGTGGAGAAATAAAATAAAGCAAATGCCGAAACAAAACACAGAAGATACACAATACAAGAGAGACACATATTTATGTGGTTCACACAGTGTGGGCTACGTCCACCAGAGAAATTGCCAGGTCCTTTCTTTATTATTATCCAACAAAATGAAGGGATACAACCTATAGCAAAACCCGTTGTAACTTCCTCTTATTTCTCTCACAGTCTCCTCTCTCAGAATACAATACTCACCAACCTACATAGCCGCAATACATTTCCCTCATAAAAGAGGGTTTCCTTCTAGGGAAAAAAACCCTCACATAATCTCTATCGTTAGATCTGCGACCTTATAATGAATGGTCCAGATTTACAATGAAATTACAATATACTTTTACAAGGCAATTTTTTCTTCGGGGGCTTCGCCCCTGAACCCCTGCTGGGGGCCCGCTTGCCCCCAGACCCCCCAGCCGGGGGGATAGCCCCCCTCTACACTCCCCCGCATGGAAGAGTGTACATACTTCTGGGTTGTAAATACTTCATGGGGTATAAACACGGTTGAAAGTAAAAGACCTCTAAATCAGGAAGATAATCAGGCTCCACAACCAACAATGGGAACCTAAAGTATAATGCTGACAATATGGATGATTAATAATGGAAAGAGGGAAATGCAGGAAAACACCTCTCCCTATATGAAAGTTTAGAGACACATGCTTCAAGTTCAATGGATTTACCCATCTTAAAAATGCCCACAGAATCCTATCAGCACATGTAAACTAGATTGCAAGGTCAACACACATAGTGAAATCCTAAAAATATTTTTTTTTTTGGATCTTTTGCATATGATGTACAAAAAACAAAAGGAACTCATACCATACACCTATGTATAATGAACTATTCTTTTGATCCTTTATGTAAAATAGATCCCATTTCTAGGATAAATCCAAGGATCGTTTTTACAATCGAGGAACTCATGAGCCATTATTGGCATCATATGGCACACCATGCCAGGGTCATACGACATAGGAACAAATTTCAGCATACAAAGATAATAAAAGTGAGTGGTTTTTGGAGGTATGGAATCTCCTTGGCGGGATCCATCAAGACACGAGGGAAGTACAAAACATAGATCTTATATGGAAAAGGTAGTATATAATTCACTAGAAAGTTTTGATAACTATAACTAAGGTGGAAAAGGTTCGAGGCTAAGAGGTTGATAGGATGTTCCAAATAATGCCCCCAGTTTCAAAGAAAGACTCATTTTTTTTAATTCTCATCAGTTCCAAATTAGGGAGGAAGGTGTGATGATTCCCATCCTCTCTAGGCTTAACAATGGAAGACATGAATTTTGGGATGACTTCTTTTGAAGGAAACTTAGTATCTAGGAAATCATGTGAATTGAAAGAGTCAATAACCCATATGGGAGGAGAAGGTTGATCAGACTCCACATGAGGATGGAGTTTTTGACCAATATCAACAGATGTCGAAGGGATGGTTGGATCTACAATATCGACCGTGGTGAGCAGGATAGATGCTCCATAGTCAACATCATCTCGATGAGCTACCACCCAAGGATAAAATGACCCAAGGGATCAATTGATAGATGAGAAAATCATGTTGATAGGAGAGATATGGGTATTGTTGGGTGCAGGAAGGGGGGAAATCCACATAAGAAATGGATATTTAAACATAACTAAATTGACGCATTCATGCCCCCTAGAAGATTCACCTATGAAGGGAACGTTGGTGCTAGGGTTAGTTCATAATTTAGGTGTGAAATAATGCAATTGGTCAATCATGACTATCTTTACTTGATGGGGAAAATGTATGACGTGAAATACAATGGATGAAAAATTATTCATTATGTAGAACCAAGTGAAACCCAAGAGAATATTAGAGTCAAGTGTGGAGTCTACCACTTTAACTTATACAAAAACAGTGTTTCCCTCGATCTTGATGGCTAAGGTGGTGATAATTATGTGAGGCTTGAAAGAATTTCCATCAAAATATTTTAGGATGGTTGGAGATGGGGTGAGTTATGGAGAACCAAGGGATTTCAACATGACAAAGACATAATACAAGTGGCATCTCCTTCATCGATCACCATATGAAATATATTTTTGTTCAGACAAACAAATGTGATTTACAATTCCATTTGGTGTGAGAAACCTAGATCACTCTGTTCGATTTCAAAGGAAATAATATTGGATTTTGAAGGGTCGATTCCCCCTATGGCTAATAGAAATAATTTATTCTATGAAGGGCAGTTCTGCAATAATTTAGTGTTGACATGGCACATGGTGCTTGGGTGAGATCTTCCACTATACTATAGTGTTGTGATTATTGGGAATTAATATTATGGGTATGATCCAGATGGATATTTCTTGCCACCCACCTTTTCCAATTGGCTCAAAACAGTCTTTTGACAATTTTGGCAATTTACTATTTTTAGCAGTTTTAACTTCTGGGGCCATTTTGAGGGCTAAAATGAAGGTTTTTATGGATCAAGCTCCTAAATTATAGCTGAATGAATTATTGATCCCCCAAAATTAATCTCCTTGAAGATACCTTTCCAATGGGCTATCACACACCTAAAACGGAGATCGTATGCAAAAGTTACGACCCCGGGAAGTTGATGTACTAACTTACCCAAACGGGGCCCACATGACTTTTGGTGCTTCATCTCCTAGGGTTAGGTTTTTGGATGTCTAGGATTTTTGGAATTATTTCTTATTGTAAAAAGGACTTCAGAGCCTCATTTTAAACTTCTTCTTGCAAATGTGCACTGCTGTCACATCTGTTCTCAGAGATAAGCCGCCACCATTCCAGCAAGCTTGTTTCCGCTGCATTTTACAGTTTCAGCTTATTTCGTTATTGAATATAAAACCAATTTAATTGTATCTTTGTTATTTTTTGTTAAGAACCTATTAATAATATGTATTCATTTCATTCTTCTCATAAAATCTGGATCAATGGTATCAGAGCGGTCTTCTCCTTGTCGTCTTAATGCATGTCCCCAACAAGGTCGGAGTATAAAGAGTTGGGTCTCGAGCTTGTTTCTCTTGAGGAAAGAAGCTCTCACACGCCCAAGCGATCTTCCATGGAAGGAGAAAATAAATATGATGGGACAAGAGATTCTTTCAAACTGTTGATTGAGGAATCCCTCACGCAATAGAGGAATAAGATGATGGATAGTTTCGTGCAAATCCTTCGGCGGCTACCAATAGACGACACATCTTCTTCGAACAGAGGTGCCGCCCCCTTCAAGGTACAAATAAACTTCGATATTCCTATATTTAAAGGTCAGATAGATGCAGATGTTGTAGATAAGTGGTTGAATCTACTAGAAGGGTATTTTTCTGTCCATAACTTTTCGAATAAAGAAAAGATTACTTTTTCACTCCTCAAAGTCGTTCCCCATGTCAAAGATTGGTGGGAAACTTTCTGTGAGCAAAAGGAAATAGAGGAAACCTCATTATTTTTAGTCACAACCTCCTAGGAATCCTTTAGGGATGCTATTCAGGAACAATACTACCTTGTCAGAAGTTATGACGACCTCTATACCAAATGGACCACACTACGGCAAGAAAGAGACCAAGCAGTGCTAGATTTCATAAATATCTTCCCTCACTTGCGCACCAAGTATCGTGGTGCTCTTCATAGATACATCCAGACTGAAATGGAATTTATGGACATCTCATCCTTGGGTGCGGCCTACCAATATGCCGGCAAAATCGAGCAAAAGCTAAAAAAAAATACGCAGCAATTTGGGCCTGGGAACCCCACAATAAAAAAGATAGGAAAGGGCGGCCCCAACCCACTGAACAAAGGACAAAGAAAAGATGGACAATATCAAGACAACCAGTCCAAGCCACAAGCAAAGAAGGACACCAGAAAGACAAAGAAAGATACCGGGAAGTGGTGCGACTTCCATAAGATCCCTTGGCATAACACTGTTGACTGCCGCTCAAAGCAGTCACTGGTGGCCAAAGTGAAAGCCTCTGAATCAGATGTATATTATGACTCTAAGCCAAAACCAAAAAGGGGAGGAGGGATAATTGACGCGGAACCCAGTGCCATTGTTGCTACCACCAAGCTCCAGCCTGGTGAACCAGACAAACCAGAAGAAGGAGAGTGCCTCTTCCATTCATAGATGTGGGTAAAAGGCACCCCGTTGCACTTCATCGTTGATAGTGGTAGCCAAAAGAACCTCATCTCAGCATAGGTCGTCAAGCGGCTTGCCCTGCCAAAAATTCTGCACCCATAATCATACACCGTTTGATGGCTTCGCCAAGGAAGCGATCTCTGCATCAACCAATAGTGTCGATTGTCATATGACATCAAGCCCTTGAAAGATGAGGTATTGTGTGATGTTTCTCCTCTCGAAGTTTGTGATGTTCTTTTGGGCCAACCTTATTTATGGAAATGTCATGCTGTATATGAGTCTAGGCCTCATAGTGTTATTATTACTTTGAACATGAAATTGTACAGGATACCCGAGGTAGTCCCACCTAGTGTTATTTCCTTGATATCTACTAAGAAATGCAAGAAGGTCATCTCTCAGATGGGAAAGTTTGTCTTCTTCATGATTCACTTTGAGAATAAGAAAAAGATCATAGCCACATCCAGGGTCTCTACGACCGACCTCTCCACAAAGAAGAAGCAAGTAGATAAGGTTGTGGAAGAATACTCAGATATCTTCTCCTCACCTACAGGGGTACCTCTACACTGCCAGGTCAAGCACTCCATCGATATGACCCCCGACGCACCGCTACCCAATGGGCCAGTCTATCGTTGCTCTTTGTTAGAGAATGAGGAAATCAAGTGACATATTCGAGAACTTCTCCACAAGGGGCACATCCGCCCCAACTCATCACCTTACGGGAGACCAATCATGCTGGTACAGAAGAAAGATGGAACCTGGTGACTCTGTATTGATTATCGGGATTTGAATAAAATCACAGTTAGAAATCGGTACCCGATTCCCCGAATCAATGACCTCCTTCATCAACTCACGGGGGCCAAATACTCCAGTAAGATTGATCTGAAGTCTGGCTACCACCAGGTATTGATAGAACAGACAGATGTATGGAAGACCACCTTTAAGTCAAAGGAAGGCCTTTTTGAATGGTTGGTCATGCCCTTTGATTTGACAAATGCTCCAGCCACTTTCATGAGGATGATGGACGATATCATATGACCATTCACCAATACTTTTGTAGTGGTGTATCTAGATGAAATTCTAATTTATAGCAAGACTTGGATCGAACACTTGCAACATATTCAACAAGTTCTGCACACCCTGCAGCAGCACAAGCTATATGCCAACTTGGAAAAATGATCCTTCGGCATGGACATGGTCCATTACCTGGGCTACATCATTGATCATCATGGCATACATGTGGATCTAGAAAAGATCCAAATCATCCATGAATGACCAGCCCCAACAACACTCACTGAGCTTCAGATATTCTTGGGCCTTACCAATTTCTACTGTAGGTTCATGTTGTGTTTCTCCCATATTTCATGGGCCCTCAGCCAAATAAACAGAGGTGGTGGTAAGGTGAAATTTGTGTGGGGCTGGTCCCAACAAAAATCGTTCGATGATTTGAAGTAGTGTCTGTGCTCAGCCCCATTACTTTCACTACCAGACCTGCAACATCCTTTTGAGATCGAGACAGATGCTTTAGACTATGTTGTGGGCATTGTTCTCACTCAGCATGGCCACCCCGTGGCCTATCATAGTGAGACACTGTCAGATATTGTCCGTAAGTACCCTACTTATGACAAAGAAATGTACTCCATTGTGAAAGCATGCCGCCAGTGGAGACATTACATTCTTGGGAAGGAGACAGTCATCCACACTAATCATAAGCCACTGCAGTTCATGCAAATGCAGGGAAAATTGCAGAATGACCGCCATCAAAAGTCGTCCACATACTTGCAAAAATTCCACCTCAACATCAAGTATAAAATAGGAAGCACCAATCACGTCACTGATTGCCTCAGCAGACCACCAGTCCCAGCACTCACCACGGTGGTAGACTCTTGCGGCCATGAGGCCTTTGGATGGCCCCAACTCTATGAGGCAGACCTTGACTTCGCTACCACCTACCAAATGTTGGGTGCAAATGTAGTTGTCGATAATTTCCATCTTCAGGATGGGTTATTGTGTCGTCTAGGCCATATCTATGTTCCATCAAGTGAGTGAGCAAAGATGATCTGGGAAGCCCACTACAGTTGGGTGGAAAGACACTTAGGCATTGAAAAGACAGTGGTGATGCTACAAAAACATTTCTACTGGCCGAAACTTCATCAGTAGGTCAGCAAGTATATCAGGTCCTGCACTGCCTGCACTATTGCCAAACCGACCACTAAAAAATAGGTCTTGTACACCCCTCTTCCTACTCCTGACAGGCCATGGGAATCCATCTCAATGGACTACATGTTGGGCCTCCCATCCACCAAGCGGGTAAATGAATGTGTTTTTGTGGTTGTTGATCGCTTTTCTAAGATGGCAATTCTGGTTGCCTACAAGAAGAGAATCACAACAGAGGCCACTGCCAAGATCTTCTTTGAACGAGTCTGGGTACTTTTTGGAATCCCACAAACCATTGTCTCAGATTGGGATAGTCAATTTCTCAGCACATTTTGGTCAAGCCTCTGGTCACTGCTGGACACCAAGCTCACCAAATCCAGGGCCTTCCACCCCCAGAAAGATGGCCAAACCGAGGTTGTAAATCGAATGATTATGCATATCCTTTGCATGTATAATTCAAAGAACCCTCACACATGGGATGAGAGCCTTCCCTATGTCCAACATAGCTACAACTGAGCCCTGTAGAGCTCAACTGGCCACAACCCCTTTCAAGTGGGGTTGGAATTCCAACCATTGGGACCCATAGATGTTGTACTTCCCCTTGCGGTCACCTCAACCGACTCATCTCTTGCTCCAACTGAAGCTGACAAAGCCACCCGGTTCATTGAGCCGATCCATCACATCCGCCAACAGGTTCAGGATATCCTGTAGAAGTCCAATGACAAGTACAAACAACGCCATGATCAACATCAGGTGCCGCATAAGTTTCAGGTGGGCGACGAAGTTTGGTTGCACTTGCAGAAAGAACACCTTATAGGACCCCATCGGAAGCCTCACCCACTTCATTATGGGATGTACACTATCACCAAGGCCATGGGGGATAATGCTTTTGAGCTCAACATTCCTCCTTTCCTTGGTCTGCACCCAGTGTTCAATGTGGATCTCCTTCACCCTTATTTCCCATCATTATTGGACACCTCAGAAGTAGCATAACAACTGACACCAACAGAGATCAACCCTGATTACCTACAACAGGTATCCAATGATCAAATTGTGTATATACATATCAATGGCACTCGACAACAAAGGATCCATCTTTATTGAGTCATCAAAGTAGGGCAGCTCTTGCACCAAGGCAAGTGGCTCACCCGGGGCCACATTCAACAGAAATTTCCTCATTTGATGGGGGACCTCAACGCAATGGAGACCATTTCTTCATAAGGATGGAGGATTGATCCATATGGATATTGGTGGCCACCCACATTTTCCAACTGGCTCAAAACAGTTTTCTGACAATTTTGGCAATTTATTATTTTTAGCAGTTTTAACTTCCGGGGCCATTTTGAGGGCCTAAATGAAGGTTTTTTGGGATCGAGCTCCTCAATGATAGCCAAAGTCATGATTGAGCCCCCAAAATGAATCTCCTCGATGATAAGTTTCCAACGGGATATTAGACGCCTAAAAATGAGATCGTATGCAAAAGTTACGACCCCGGGAAGTTGATGTACTAACTTACCCAAACGGGGCCCACATGACTTTTGGCGCTTCATCTCCTAGGGTTAGGTTTTTGGATGTCTAGGGATTTTGGCATTCTTTCTTATTGTAAAAATTCCTTCAGAGCCTCATTGTAACCTTCTTCTTGCGAATGCACGCTGTCGTCACATCTCTTCTTAGAGATAAGCCGCCACCATTCCAACAAGCTTATTTCCACTGCATTTTACAGTTTCAACTTATTTCGTTATTGAATAGAAAACCAATTTTAATGTATCTATATTATTTTGTGTTAAGAACCTGTTAATAATCTATATTCATTTCGTTCTTCTCATAAAATACGGATCAGGGTATTTCATCAAAGTACCCCTTTGGGAGGGAATATTGCAAGTTTGAAAGATGATTTCTCTAAAGTGAGAGGGCCATTGGGTGGTGTAGTCGATGGATGATCTTTAGATGAAGGTTCCCCTTCTTGGGAGTTGTATTTTTTCACTTGATTGGATAGTTCCATATTGGATTTAACCATCATAATATTTTCATATGAGGACTCTACATTCCCCCGAGTGGAGATGCATGAAATTGTGAAACCATTTGTTGTTGCTAGGGAAAAGGATTAGTTAATATTGTTGGTTGGGTAGGAGATCCTCCTTGCTCAATTTATTGATGAAATTCAGCAAGAAGAGGGAAATGTTTGATGAAGTGGTCCTCCTTACATACCATGCAAGGATATTTTACATTTATTTTATTTTCCCCCCAACATTGGGGTCTTGGTTGTTTTTACTTTCCTACTGGTTATAATATTTTTTGGATTTACCCTTGTTTTTATCCTTTTCTCCAATTTGTTGAGATGAAATAGATTGAACCACATTCACCTCATAGGTTTGTGCATGAGAGGGAGGAGACTTGGTATTGGTACTACTTTGTGATTATGTCACAGACTGTGATTTTATGGAACCCACTACGCCATTAGCATGGGATCCCAGGCTGGTTCTGACAGATCATTCGATGGTCAAGGAGAATGAGGGATCCAATAATATAGTGTGCATGACTCAAAAATACCAACTCTAAATATTGAGCACAATTGATGGCTTTCTCTTCGGTTAAAACGCCTCCCATGGTGACATATCTAGCAATGGGTGGGAGGAGTGACTTTATGAACAAATATTCTTGGATTTGGTCTGGAATAATGGATTTAATCAACCTTCGTTGTCACCTCCTTTCATGAATGTGGTTAGAAATATGAGTGGAGGTGGATTTTTGAAGCGATTTTAAAATATCGGTACTGGTCTCATACCGAATGGGAAGTTGGAAGTGAGTCAAGAATTCCATGGTGAGAGAATCAAAATCGACAAAGGAGTTTCTCGGCAGCTTGATACACCATTTCACCATCGAACCTATAAGTATTCTTTGGAAAAGTCATAATTGGATGGAATCATCCATCAGGGAGTTATAAGAACACCATAGATGGAATCTCATGACATGGTTGTTAGGATATTCTCCAGGTTTTCCATCAAATTTTAGAATGTCAAACGATAGTTTGGTAGGGATAGGGGTTGAGAACGAGGCATTTTGTATCGGATTGTTTGTCAAACATGACAAATCTGACATATCTAAGGTAGACAAGAAAGGTAGTTGTTGGTTTGATTTCAAATATTGGTAATGCAGATGTGGCATCCAAGTAACAGTAGAACCATATGTAGGTTGGGATGGCATTTTAAATCCTAATCGTCCACCCATATATGGTTGAGTGGCTTGGGGAGTGGGTAACATGGGGTTCTTTGGTTGAGTGGGAAAATATCCTTGAAGAGATATTCTTTCCATATTGGGTTGACTCCATGGAGTATTTATCACTCCCAAATATGGTAAACCACTAGAAAGACATGTAGGGTTTTCCAAAACATTCTTCCCCCAGGGGTGAGGTGGGTTTCTAGTGTGCGATTATCCTCAAACTGGCTACTAACCTCCAATTGGTTGTTGACCAACTATTTGTTGGCCCCAAATAGGTTTTTTCCCCTAGATGGTTGTTGGATCCAACTAGGTTGTTTTTCCAAGGTGGATGTTTTCATATAGATGAAGGTTTCTCCCCAAGTTTTTGTTGTCCCCAAATCAAATATTTTCCCATATCCGAAGGTTTTCCTCCAAATGGAACTTGACCTGCAACTGGAGGTTTCTCCTAGTTTCAAACTAACCCATAATTGAAGGCTTCCCTCTAGCAGGGTACTAGACTATAGACAAATGTTGCCCCCCAAGTGTAACCTGCCCCCTAGGTGTACGTGGAACAGTTTTTGGAAATGTCATTGGGTTAACACCTTCATTGGAAGGAGGAAAAATGAAGCTACTTGTCACAGGACCCGAGGTAGCATCACTGTTGACCACTAGACTAGACATAGTTTATAAAGGATGACCAATTAATGTGCTTGGTGTGTGCAAGTGTACGGCTAGAGATGAAGGAAGAGAATTTTGACTCATCGACTGGTGAGTCGAGGTAACAGGGGTCAATATAAGGTAGCTAGAGAGGTAGTGGGGGGCCCCAAAGGGCCCATAGTGATAATAGTGGAGGTCATTCAATGTAAGGTGGACTAGGTCCACTATATTATTAAAGAAGGCCCACTATGGTAGTTAGATATAATAAATGGGTAATTAGATATAATAAATGTAAGAAGACTTCTTAGAAGGTTCTACTTCTAGAAGATTCCTCCTCTAGAATGTTCTTAGGTGATGGTAGCACTATATAAAGGGGTTCAAGCAATGTAATGAGATATAAAGAGAATTATTGTATTTGGAGCGGTAGCTCAATAGGAGGATACCCCCTTGAAGAGGCAAGTGAATAGGAGAGGATCCCTTCCATAATAGGATACATTGTATGGTGTTTCCCTACCTCAAGGGTTTCTATAATAAAGTTGTGGTTTTCTATATGGTTTCATATATCTTGTGTGGTGATTGTATTAAGATATCTTTTGATCTATTGTAATATTTTGTATTCAGGTATTCAGGTATTCAGGTACTTAACAGTCAATGACATTTCCCACAAAAGAAAAGTGTTAGTAGTAGTGATATGTGCTAGGGAAAATATCTCAGGATTAAGTGGGGGGATCACTATTCCATATGTATAGTTATATGTTGATGCATGCATTATAGGAGATTTCCTACTGTACATATCAGGTGGCAAGCAGTAAGAATAAAAATGATCAATATACCTTGTTGAAGGAATACCAACAATTAGTTGGTTATAAGGAATAGTAAAAGGGGGATTTACGGGAGGGAGAAATACCTCCTCTATGATTTAGGTCACCCCTTAAGGATGGTCACTCGGGGGATATATTATCCCAATTTAAAAAGAAACCTCTTTTTTAATAGTTCCTTTGTTAGAAGGGTTGTGTGGAATATCTTATTCTTTAGGTTGGAACCCTTGCATTCTCTGAGATATTTGGAGACCTTGGTCAGCCACGGTGAAAGACTAATAGAAAAAATGATCCCTAAGGCCAACAATGGATTTTGAAAGAACACACCCATAAGAAAACAAATCTTTAGTTAATCAATAAATAAAAGTATACAATAACACTTTGCAAAGAACACAAAAGAGAATGAAGGTGGAGAAAACAAGTAGCGAAGGAATAAAAGATTCAACCACAAAGACATCTTCAATGTAGAAAACTCAAGATTTCAATGCTAAAAAAGAAGTTTTCAAATAACTTGAAAAAATATTTCACTCTAAGATGGGATGCTAATGATCAGGAGAGTTGACTTTGTTTATACAATGGAAGTAAATCTAAAGGAAAAACCAAAAGATTAAAAAAAAAAAATGAGTTGTCTTCAAAAAAGTACCATCATCACTAAAAGTCAGAGGGAATGAGATTAGAACATCTAAAATGTACCCAAAAAAACAATAAAGTGCTTTTAATCATGTTATCACTATGTAATTTTCCTTGGCTGTGAGAGGAAAACACATAGGTAACCATTTTAAACCTAATTTAGGCTAGAAAATGGCCTTTCCAACCAGAGAGGGCTCTCTCACTAGAATTTCACTTACAATGGCCAAATCTCCAAGTAATGATAGGGTTTATAATGTAGTGGTTGGTGAGCATGAGGAGAAGATAACCATTGGGCATGGATTCATCATAAAGAGATGTAAATTACAAGGATCAATAATTGGTTGATGAGTAAATCAGAGAAAAAGACAAGGTAGATAGTGTTTTTCAAGATACAAAACTTGTTGTAGCATGGGAAATAATTAAGGGTTAACATTCCATCAAATATAAAGCATCAAATGAGGAGGAATTTCATGTTCAACTTTAGAAGAAAATTAAAAGTATTCAGAGCACCAATGAAGATGAATTTTGAATCACTTTTATTCCATTAAATACTGAATATTTAACATTCATATGGCAACAATGAAAATAGAACATACACATGAGGGAAAACAAACATTTGAAATGCACTGCCACAAGAATATTTGTCTTGAAAAACTATGTACTTCTGGTATTGATACACTTTATTAATATTTAGGAATCAAAATACAATGCACACCAATATTTTCTCCTCCACTCGAACCCCTTCACCATCATTTTCTCTACAATATATATATTATCATTATTACATATCTTGAAGATTCAAAATCTTTAGATTCCTCTCAAATTGGAAAAAGTTACAGCACAATAATAACAAACTACAAACTAAGTGCTATATTCTAGGTTTTAGTTTCTAACCTTATTAATGCATACAAATCATATTTAAACTAGATGGTTCAAGAGAAAACTACTTGATCTTTGGTCCACATAATGATTTGGAACGTCCACTCCATCTGGAAATCAAATAAACTTTGATCTTAGTTGATTGTTGTTGTAGAGATTTTGTACCCTGTAGGAGATGAGCTCCCTTAGGTTCTCCCTATACCTAAGACAGGAACAAAGATACGAGCAAAGGATGCTTCTAAACTTGATAATATGTCATGATATACAAATATATCAATTCTATACCAATGAACACATAAACTTACATGAACAATCATTTAGAGGGAAACATCCAACATATATTATACTAATCAAGTAAGCAATATTACAACTTACAGGTATACACTAAAGACATATCTTTCTTCCAAGCTCATTGTCCATTCCTTGCCACCAAAAATCTAGAGTAACTTTTCTAGTTCTTTCTCCCCTTTCCAATGGAAATTGATTAGTTCTTATAGGGATTTAGAGATAAGGACATATGGTTAATAGGATAAGATATTCAATCTTATATTGGAAGCCTTCTCAAGACTAAACCCTAATAAATCAGAGTGTGGTCTCATCCATCACAACCAAGTCCAAAAAAAATACCTTCTAGGCTTGGTCACAAACTAAGTACACAGATAGAGAAACCCGGTCGCGACTTGGTAGTCCATAAAGGGAGACCAACCCCTTCGGTCGTAGGCTTGAGAAATGACAAGGGTGAACGAAAGGAGATTAGGCTAGAAACTCAGTGGGAAGATGATGAAAGATGAGTGGATTGGGTAGGTTACCTCTAGGAGATTATGTATCAGTGGTTAGGGGGTTAATAATGCTATAACAGATTCCCCCTAAAGTGTGAGGTTATAAGAGGTGTCTCATGGCCGAAATACTTTACCAATAAAAGCCGTAGAGATGTGGGCAAGGAGCCTAGAGAAGAGTATCGCCAATCCTGAAAAAATAATCCCTGAGGAGGGAATTACCATGCTCGGTATGATAGATGATATCATAGCCTCCATAAATACAATGAGGATATATGAATGACACAAGTGATGGCCACAAAATGTACACCGTGGATCCATCAAGAAACAAACATGACTCAATTCATGGCCATGAAAGTATACATTGTGGATCCATGAAATATGTAAGTGAAATCATATCCTTGACCAAGTACAAATGTGGATCTATGTGACATCACACAAAGCAGTGAGATCGGAAATAATATCCATCGCAGCTTGGGAAAGAG
This sequence comes from Picea engelmannii, assembly GCA_009831015.1. Taxonomy (NCBI): domain Eukaryota; kingdom Viridiplantae; phylum Streptophyta; class Pinopsida; order Pinales; family Pinaceae; genus Picea; species Picea engelmannii. The sequence continues at coordinate 172,544 of ML776960.1, forward strand.
TATCTGTTGGCCAACTAAGAGGTGGGGTGAATCAGTTGGCTCCATGCTTAAACAATTATGCTTCTTTTAAAATATTAATAAGGCACTCAATGATGATCACAATAATGAAGGGAAATGAACAATGGCACATTCAACGTTAGTCACATATATGAGAACACAGAGACAGAAATTTCCCAAGGAAACCCATACAGGGTAAAAACCTCTTCTTCTTTATATGATAAGTATTATTTACATTCTTTACATTATCATACATTTGAGCACCAAATCATTGTGAGCCTACAACCTCTATTTTGCAAGCTGTGACTTGTTGAGAGAAACAACTCTCTATTTTTATCTAGCACCCACTAGAAGGAAGCACCAATTCCCTTATTTCTCTAGCTCCAACTAGAAGGAAGCACCAACTCCCTGGTTTCTCTAGCACCAACTAGAAGGAAGCACCAACTCCCTGGTTTCTCTAGCACCAACTAGAAGGAAGCACCAACTCCCTGTGTTCAATCCCCCACTTGAACCTCTGAGGACACCTGTCGTCCCTAGCACCTCCCAACCACCCTGATTATGAATCTTTGCTACTGAAACTCATTACAGTGATATAATTTTCAAAAATGGCTTACCAAACTGATCACTGTTTTGTTGCATTTCATTGCTCCATATGCCTCACTTCCTTCCTGCACACATAACTTGCGTTGTCTATTCTTCTTCCTTTTATGCTTTGTGCGCCATGTCCATTCACTGCATAGTTCCTCTTCTATTCAATTCAGTTGCTGCACTCTCCTCCTTCACGCATGAATTACCTTCAACAACAACAACCACAACCACTTCCAATAACAACAACAACCGCATCTCTTCTTTGTATGGTGTATATATAGATTTTTTCCACCTTGTGCATGCAATGCGGGAAATCCCTCTGCATACTCACACTGTGCCGTTATCCTCCACAAGTCGAGTGCTCTATCTGATCATCATCATGACTCTTCAGCTTCTCTGGCTGTTTTTCACTCGTTCAACATCACTATATGTTATGCTGAGATTCCTCAACCTCTCTGGCAGTTGAGACTCTTCGTCTTCTCTGTGAAAGTCGAGCTCATTCTTTCTGTTTCAGTTATGAGCTCCAACCCTCATCCACCTGTCAATTTCCTCCACAAATCATCTTCATTCCACTGGCAGATTCCATGTAACTCTTCAGCTCCTCTGGTAGTTCCCACCACGTGTCCAACATCACTGGGTATTTTGCTGAGATTCCTCAACCTCTCTAGCAGTTGAGACTCCTCATCTTCTCTGGCACAGTCGAGCTTATGCCTTCTTTTTTAGTTACAAACTTCAATGCTCGTCCATTTGTCAATTTCCTCCACGAACAATCTTTGTTCTACTGGCTGATCCCTTGAGACTCTTCACCTCCTCTGTCAATCACCTTGAAGTGTCTTCGAGTTATATGGCAGAACTCATCACTAGTTTCTGGCAATTTCGTTGTGTCATGCAACAGTAGCCCTCCGATTATTCTAAAATTCACATGCACCGTTGGATTAACTCTGAAGAGTATTGTCATTATTTACCCGTTTCACACTTTCACAATTAAGAGATTCTACGATGAGACATCTTGAGCCTCCATGTCACGAGTTCCAAAACTCTGAAACGGATATTTTATGTGATGCCTTCTTCCTTTATATGACCATGGCCATGACCAAGCGCTTATGCATAAAGTGCTTTTTGCGAATTCGCATTTCGTGAATCTGGAGATGAGGCATCTCGACTCTCCAAGTCGTGATCCCTGAAACCCCAAGATAGAGCTGATATCAACGGTCCACGATCTCGATGAATCTATGGTCCAGTTCTCATCGTGAATTCACATCTCGCGATTCCTTCGATAAAATTTCTTGTCACTCCAAGTCGCGATAGACGAAGCTCCGAGATGGAGCTTAGATCAACGGTCCAGAACCCTTGGTGATTTGACGGTCCAGATCTTATTGTGAGTTCGCATCTCGTGATTCTTGTGATGGAGGTTCTCGTCACTCCAATTCATGATACATGAAACTCCAAGATGGATCTTTGACATGCTTTGATCTTTTTCCATGTGTCCCTCTTGGATCAATGGTCCACGACTGTCCCCGATGGACGGCCAGGATTCCTTCACAGTTTTGGGGAGTTGGATGACTCCTAGACTTATCCACCTTGCATCTTCACCATATCTAATGGCTATGGAGCCTTCATAGATACCCCAGATCCTATGGCCCAAATATTCTCGTTATTTCACCACTTTGCGATTTCGCTGCTTCACAATTTTGTCCAACTTTGCAATTTCACCGCTTCACGATTTCGCCGCTTCACGATTTCGTCCACCTTGCGATTTCGTCACTTCGTGATTTCGTTGTTCTTGCCATCGATGTTGTTTTCCATCGCTGATCTTTGCAATCGCTATTATGGACATCAATGACAAGCTTACTCCCAACTGTAAACCTTCCAACAATCTCCCCCTTTGGCATTGATGGCAACCCTGAACAGCTGCGCTAATCTATTTGGACCTCCAACTATAGCATCTGATCCGTAGAACTCCTTTTCTCCCCCTTTGACATCAATGTCAAAGAAAACACGCCCCCCTGAACTGTTGCATTAATTTTAGGAGGTATCAGATATGAAACCAAAACAATACTCCCCCTAACAGGATGGACTCTCTTAGATGTGAGACGGGATGACACCCAACTTTTGTATGAGATATTCAAATAGTGTCTTTGCTAGAGGTTTAGTAAAGATGTCTGAAATTTGTTCTGTAGTGGGAATGTAATTGTCCTGAACAATCTGATTGGTGACTTGCTCTCTCAGAAAATGATATTTGATGGGAATATGCTTGGTCTTGGAGTGGAATACAGGATTTTTAGACACACTGATGGTACTAGTGTTATCAAAATGAATTGGGATCGATGCAGTGTATTTTACCTCCAAATATGTAAGTGTTTGAATGATCCATAATACTTGAGTGCAACAGGTAGCAACAACAATGTACTCTGCCTCTGTGGTTGATAAAGAAATGGAACCTTTCTTTTTACTAAGCCAGGCTACTAAGGAGTCACCCAGGAAGAATGCTCCTCCACTAGTGCTTTTTCTCTCATCAACATAGTTTGCCCAATCTGCATCTGAATAAGCAGTCAGCTGAAGATTTTGATTTCTGGGATACTACAGACCATAAGTCATTGTTTCTTTCAAATACCTGAATATCCTTTTGACAGCTTGAAAATGACTTTGTTTAGGTGTATCCTGATATCTTCCTACCATTCCTATAGCATGCATTATGTCTGGGTGAGATGTTGTGATGTACAACAGGCTTCCTATCATTGATCGATATGAGATTTGATCAACATCAGGTGAATCATCATCCTTGCTTAATTTACATCCAGTTACCATAGGTGTACTCACAGGTTTAGAATCTTCCATTTGAAACCTTTTCAACATTTATCTTAGATATTTTTATTGAGAAATGAACATCCCTTCGGGCCTCTGAGTAATTTGCATACCAAGAAAAAATGACAGTTCTCCTATCATAGACATTTCAAATTCAGACTCCATGGCAGAAGCAAACCATTGTACTAATGAATCCTTATTACATCCAAAGATAATGTCATCTACATAGACCAATACGATGAGCAAATTATTATCCTATGTTTTAATATACATATTGTTGTCAGTTGTTCCTCTCTTGAACCCTTTGTCTTTGAGATACGTATCCAGTCTGTGATACTAGGCTCGAGGGGCCTGTTTTAAACCATATAAATCTTTCTTTAGAGAGTTTGAAACCCTCTGGTTGTTCCATATAGACTTCTTCACTTAAATCTCCATTTAGAAAGGCTGGCTTGACATCCATTTGGTAGACTTTAAACCTTTTATGACAAGCATAGGCAAGAAACATTCTGATAGCTTCTAATCTTGCTACAGGCACAAATGTTTCACCAAAATCTAGTCCTTCTATCTAAGCATAGCCTTTACAGACTAACCTTGTTTTTTTCCTGATAACTTGTCCTTGCTCATTCAACTTATTCTTAAGGATCCATTTGGAGCCAATTCCATTTTTACCTTCAGGTCTTTGAACCATCTCCCATGTCTTGTTTTTCTCAATCTGATCAAGTTCATCATCCATTGCTTTAACCCAATGATCATCTTTGTTGGCTTCATTGAAATTCTTGGGTTCCATGATCCGGATTATTTTCGGTACGAAATGAGAGCGGAGATATAATAAGGAAATGCACAGAGATATCGCGTATATCCAGTAATATAAAAGAAATATATCAGAGATGCAACCATAAACACAGAGATACAGTAATACACGATTTCTATTAATGAAATAAATGTACAA
>ML776960.1:198769-209485 GCA_009831015.1 Picea engelmannii
ACCTTATTTTATCATTTCTTCTTTTAGGTCACTTTGACTTCTTTGACTTTGGGGGCTTCAAGCCTTCATGTGAGGGTCCTTTAACTTCGTAAGGCCATAACTCTCAAACCAGGAGGAGTTATGTGACATTCCACATACCACCAAAAATGGCATGACAAGCACTATTCATCTAGGATAGTTTCACCAACAATTTCCTTGATCTTCATCTCATTATTCCTCATACAAGCATGGGTCCTCCAACCATTCTTCTAGGATAACTCAATCCGTAAAGCGTCTTCCCGTGAGGGCTTTCACCATAAGGGGACCACTTTGGAGTTCATCCATTTGTACACCTTATCAATCATGATAAGATAATAATGAGAGAATGGGTCCTCCAACCATTCTTCTAGGATAAATCAATCCGCAAAGCGTCTTCCCGTGAGGGCTTTCACCATAAGGGGACCACTTTGGAGTTCATCCATTTTTTTACCTTTGCATCGATTGGTTTCCACTTGGACATATAACATTCTCATCAAGGGAATCATATCAATCAATTACTTGAAATCAACCAATGACATCAATCAAACAAAACCATTTACATCAATGACATATGATCCAACAATCTCCCAAGTAATCAAACCATTGGCATCAATGAAAAACCATTGGCATCAATGACAACATGATCCAACACCCAATACTTGGGCTCTCACCTTGCGAACTCCCGCGTTCGTAAGATCTCTTCGATCTTTGCCATATGTCCTCCTTAGATGGATGGTTCCTGTTCTCTCGCCACTTCGTCGCTTCATGACCTCACGAATTGGGATGCCCAACACTTGGGCCTTTACCCTGCGAACTCCCGAATTCGCGAGATCTCTCGATCTCCGCCACGCGTCCTCTGCGACGGACGGTCCAGATCCTATCACTGATTTGAGACTTGTAAGTCTCGATGCCTGGTTCCTCTCGTCAGGATTTCTCCTCCTATCCACGAGGACTTGCCCTCCGCGTAACTTCCGCAGATCCGACGGTTGTCGGGATCTCTGCTTAGATCTAACAGCAAGATCTATCTTCCTCTGTGCACGCTCCTCTGGCTACTCCCTGGACTCGAAGATCAACGACCCAGGTTCTATCAGCCGATCCAACGGCTGTTATACTCCTCCCTGAGCTTCCAGTGCACCTTCTCCTGCGCTTAACCTCTGCACAGTTTTCCCTGATCCAACGACTGATGAGTTTTTAGTGTGATATCCGACGGATGTCTCTCTCCTCTTCCGCATGCTTCTTATAACACCTTCCTGGATGTGAACCTTCGATGGTCCAGATCTCTTCTCTCCTGCCGATCAGACAGCTGGTGCTGGCCCTCCTGAGCTCCTGCACTTTCTTCTCAGCACTTGGAAGAATTCTGATTTCTCCAAGACCTATGTATTGGCTTCCTTCTCCAACAAGCTCCTAAACCTTGAGTTTCACCACGCGTATAAAAACGTTGACTCTTCCCAAGTTCTTACTCTCGAATCCTTAGAGTATTTCGACGTTTGCGCTCCTGCAGAGTCTTTGCACACCCACAGTGCTATCTCTTATGAGCTTTCTCAAACACTCAAACCCCTCGGGGGATTTTGTCCTTCTTCTCCCGTAGATGGAGAATTAAATGGATGCCCTCCTGGCTATCCTTCTGTTCAATCCTCTTCTTGAGTACTTCTGGGTATTCAACAACCCAGTGGAGGCCCTTCAGTGGACTCTCCCTTCACAACACAGAACTCAAAGAGTTCTCTCCTCTTCGGTGCCTATCTGCATGCTTCCTCGATGCCCTCCCGGCAGAGTATCTTCTCCACAGAACGTTCAATAGTTATGGGTTCCCTCTGTGCACTCTTTGCACCTGCTCAATTCCCTCCTAGCAGAGCTCTTTCTCTTCCACAGAACACTCAACGGTTCCGTCTTCCTGTGCACCTATGCTCCTGCTCAATGCCCCTCTGGCAGAGCTCTCAGAATCCTCAGTTATTCTGTTTCCTTTGAACTCTTAGCAGAGTTCCTTCCTTTGTGCACTCCTGTACAGACGCTTAGTGCCCACTTGGCAGAACTCTCACAGAATCCTCCACGATTTTGTTTGCAACTGTGTTTCCTTTCACACAGCCGTGCCTCCTGAGGTGTTCAACAACCTCATAGGTCTTCCTCCTGAATTGATGACTTCAGCTTCTGTGCCTTGAGCATGTCTTTCTCTGACTCCGCAGAGATCAGAAGTGCATCCCTTGTGCACGGCTCTCAGAACTCTCAGCATTCTGTCACACCCTCCTAGTATGAAGCCTCAAAGAACTTCACCCTGAAATCAAACACACTCCTGCAAAATGCATCCACATAACATATATTCATAGCATATACAAAGAACACACACAGACATGCATATAAGACACAATAATGCAGGGAAAACTGCTCGGTTTATATTAACAAATGGCAAATGCCTGTAATTACAATGTGTTCTTAAGCTCTCTTTGGCTCTTTCTACTCTGCTCATCTACCTTCACTAACTCCAAAATGAGATCTAAAAATCTCTTTTACCTGAGGTGCTCATCGAGCGCTTCCCTCCAGGTTCACCTACTCTAATAAATTACATTCAATGGTTGTCTAGTCCAGAATCAGATCTAGATCTTAGTCGATATAGCATTAAAGCCGATATTATCTAATGCCTACACAAAGGCACGGCTTCCATGGCTCACCAGCCTAAGACATTTAATTACATTCATTTCAAATTTAAATGAGGATTGCACCTCTCTTTTAGCGTGCGATTTGAATTCGCTGGCTGGCTGACATGGAGTGATGCTCTTGCATCATACTCCACAGCTGCAAAAATCATGAGCTCATGCTCATGCGCTTCCCCTCTTAGGGGTTGAAAATCCTCCTGGATCCCAAACAAATATCTGGAGCTTCCCATCTGCTCCATTCTGCTGCTGTTGCTGCTGTTTCTGTGCTACTACTGTTGTTGCTCTTCTGCTCAGCCTCTCCTCGCTGGTAGTTTTTGCTGATCTCAACATCAGCCTTCTGATGTCCTCTATCACCTCATCGAGATGCTCCAGTGGATGGTCCTATTGTTTCGGTCTCCTCAACTGCAAAATTTTTTGGCCATTGGGCAAATCATCATGATCTCCCACGCCATCTTCTTCATCTTCATCTATGGCCTCAAGTTGCCACTCTGCTGCAGACTTCAGTTCTGCAGTCTCTTCTTGACTAACCTGATGCTCAGTCATCCTCTTCTCTGACAACTCAAATTCTACCAGTTCTTTTGCTGGCCCTGGATTGTTCAACCAATCCTCCAGCATCTTTAGCTCCATCTCCCATGGAGTGATAAATCTGCCTGCCTGCTCCTTGGATTCCTTTGCTGCTAGCTCCAATGCTACAGCGCTCTCAGCTCACTGGATGAAACTATTGAGTTGTTCCTCAGAACACTCATCTTCTGCTTCCGCTTCTACTTTTTCTTCTGCTGTCAGCTTCAGTGCTGCAACTTCCTCAGCTTCTTGGCTGAAGTCATTGAGCCATTCCTCGAAATGCTCATTCTCTTCTTCCGCTTCTTCTGCTTGGGAAACTCCCAAAGTCTACTGCAATTCCTCTTCTTCGACAATCATCTCCAGCTGTGACTGTTCTTTTTCTTTTGCTTCACTTGCAACACAACTTTCTGCCTCCTCCTGGGCACATGGTAGGAATACTCTAATTCCCCCAATCATCAGAAGATCATCTTGATCCTCCACCTCTGTCAGCTACACCTGCTGATCCAAAGTCACCTTTGAGCTCACTGGCTCTGTCAGCTCCCCTGGCTAATTCCAACTCATTTCTGAGTTTATGAGACCTTCAGACAGTCTCATCTTCTCATCCCTGCCCACCTGGCAGTATGGGATGCTTCTGCTGCTTCCCTGGCAGACTATGAGATCAACCGATCCCATCTTCATCAACACTCCTTGCTGAATTGAACTCTCCTCCGAGTCATGAGACTTTTAGACAGCCTCAAGTGTTCATCTCTGCCCACCTGGCAGTCCAAGATGCTTCCGCTGCCCTCCTAGCAGTCTTCGAGATCCCGCAGCAATCTCTCATCATTTCCCTCCTGGAAATTTGAAATTCCTCGACTCTCCTCCTGACAGTCCGTGAGATCCTGCAGTGACCTCAGCTCATTGCCCTCCTGGAAAACTGGAATTTCTTCTCTACCCTCCTGGCAGTCCTTGAGATCCTCAGATGACCCCAATTCAAATCCTTCATCATCGAGACCTCTCCTAGTCTCTGGCTCACAGTGATCAATCATCCTTTCCTCTGTGGCTTTGGGGTTTTTAGCATACCTCAACCACTTTCTCAATAGCCTGCACTATCCCATGACCATCAGTTCTCTGACTGGCCACTTTGCTTTCGCCTTCGTCATGGGCCATTCATAAACCCATCTCTACTTGGCTTTCTTATCCTACCTCATCCACAGTTTGAGCTTCTCTATGTCTGCTTTTAATTCATAGAGCTCTCTAGTCTTTTATTTATCCCATTCGACAAGCTTTTCTGCCTTGCTCTTCTTTCTATGGCCTTCAGTAGCCATCTTGTTGTCCCTGTCTGCCTCCCGGGCAAACATGCTGCTGTCACTCCTAAAATTCTGAGTGCTCAGCTTCATCATCTCACAGTCTCCCTGACTATCTTCTCGAATGCTGCCTACCTGCGAACAATCATCACAGAGTCCTCCACAACTCTGTCTTCCTCTTTCCTTCTCGCTTCATCTGAAATATACAGATGAAGTTTAGGCTCTGATACCACTTTGACGTCTGTATCAGAGTGCTCTCTTATCTCCTCCTTCCTCTCTTGTCTGACATATACAGACAAGTAATAAGATCTGATACCACCTGACACAGGGTGCTCCACCCAGGCACGTCTGCTCTCACAGGATCTTCTTCCTTCTCGCCTGAAGAACTCCAAGGTCCTTCTATTTCCCTATCGGGAAATCTGCACCCACAACAATCTTTCCTCGAGGTCTCCCCTTTACCACCGGGAGATCATCTAAATCTCGCTATCTCGCGAGTTCGTGACTCAAAGCCTCCAACTCTTCCTTTCAACCCTTGTGATACCCGACCAGCCGATATGAGTATAGCTCCTTCCTTTATTAGTGCCCTTACCACATGCAAGCGTGGGCTAGGCTTTAAATGTTAGCGCCTCTCGCAACTTGTGCCTTCGTGAGTTTGTGAGTCAAGATCTTGTGCCTCCCATTGCGATCCTCCGAGACGTGATAGTTCAACGCTGAGCTGACTCCTCCCTCGACAAATTTCACTACTCGCAACCTCGCAACCTCACCACCTCGCAGGTTGAACCATCGAGCTTTCACCCTCCTATTTCGCGAATCCCTGAGATGCGAGAATTCAACGGAATGTTGACTTCTATCTCCAGGCAGCACGCGTCCACCCGTCGGCCACGCAGGTCCCACCTTATGCTCTGCCACGTGTTCATGTGGACCCCGACTCTCGGCACTTCGCGACTCACGAACCTTAACACCAATACTTCAAGACTTCTCGCGGTGAGATCCCGAGGTCTTTGTGCCACCTGTATTCCACTCGTCGACTTCGCTATGGCCCACACAGTGCTCCAGCTGTAGGGATATCACTTCTCGCAACCTTGCGATCCCCGTGACCAAATCCTTGAGCCTTTTCTCGCGAGGCTCCGATACACGATCCCACGTGCGGATCCAATGGTTCTCCTACGACCCAGATTCGATGGCTATTTTCCTTCTCGCTTCTCGTGTCCTCATGACTTAGAGTACCCAATACTTGGGCTCTCACCCTGCAAACTCCCGAGTTCATGAGATCTCTTCGATCTCTGCCATATGTCCTCCTCAGATGGACGGTTCTTGTCCTCTCACCACTTCACCGCTTCGTGACCTCGCGACTTGCGATGCCCAACACTTGGGCCTTTACCCTGCGAACTCTCGAATTTGCGAGATCTCTCGATATCCGCCACGCATCCTCTCCGATGGACAGTCCAGATCCTATTGCTGATTCGAGACCTGCAAGTCCCGATGCCTGGTGCCTCTCATTGGGATTTCTCCTCCTATCCACGAGGAGTTTCCCTCCACGTAACTTCCACAGATCCGATGACTGTCGGGATCTCTGCTCAGACCTAACAGCCAGATATGTCTTCCTCTGTGCACGCTCCTTTGGCTGCTCCCTAGACTCAAATATCAACGACCCAAGTTCTATCGGCCGATCCAATGGCTGCTATGATCCTCCCTGAGCTTATCGCATGCCTTCTCCTGCGCTTAACCTCTGCGCAGTTTTCCCCGATCCAACGACTGACGGGTTTTTAGTGTGAGATCCGACGGATGTCACTCTCCTCTTCTGTGCGCTTCTTCTAACACCTTCCTGGATGTGAACCTTCGATGGTCCAGATATCTTCTCTCCTGCCGATCGGATGGCTAGTGCTGGCCCTCCTGAGCTCCTGCACTTTCTTCTCAGCACTTGGAAGAATTTTGATTTCTCCAAGACCTCTGTATTGGCTTCCTTCTCCAACGAGATCCCGAACCTTGAGTTTCACCACGCGTATAAAAACGTTGACTCTTCCTGAGTTCTTACTCTCGAATCCTTAGAGTATTTTGACGTCTGCGCTCCTGCAGAGTCTTTGCGCACCCACAGTGCTATCTCTTCTGAGCTTTCTCAAACACTCATACCCCTTGGGGGATTTTGTCCTTCTTCTCCCACAGATGGAGAATGAAATGGATGCCCTCCTGGCTATCCTTCTGTTAAAGCCTCTTCTTGAGTACTTCTGGGTATTCAACAACCCAGTGGAGGCCCTTCAGTGGACTCTCCCTTCACAACACAGAACTCAAAGAGTTCTATCCTCTTCGATGCATATATGCACACTTCCTTGACGCCCTCCTAGCGGAGTATCTTCTCCACAGAACGTTCAGTAGTTCTAGGTTCCCTCTGTGCACTCTTTGCACCTGCTCAATGCCCTCCTGGCAGAGCTCTTTCTCTTCCACAGAACACTCAACGGTTCTGTCTTCCTGTGCACCTACGCTCCTACTCAATGCCCCTCTGGCAGAGCTCTCAGAATCCTCAGTGATTCTGTTTCCTTTGAACTCTCAGTAGAGTTCCTTCCTTTGTGCACTCCTGTACACACACTCAATGCCCACTTGGCAGAACTCTCACAGAATCCTCCACGATTCTATCTGCAACTGTGTTTCCTTTCACACAGCTATGCCTCCTGAGGTGTTCAACAACCTCATAGGTCTTCCTCCTGAATTGATGACTTCAGCTTATGTGCCTTGAGCATGTCTTTGTCTGACTCCACAAAGATCAGAAGTGCATCCTCTGTGCATGGATCTCAGAACTCTCAGCGTTCTGTCACACCCTCCTGGTATGAAGCCTCAAAGACCTTCACCCTGAAATCAAACACACTCCTGCAGAATGCATCCACATAACATATATTCATAACATATACAAAGAACACACAAAGACATGCATATAAGACACAATAATGAAAAAAAATCTGCTCGGTTTATATTAACAAATGGCAAATGCCTGTAATTACAATGTGTTCCTAAGCTCTCTCTGGCTCTCTCTACTCTGCTCATCTACCTTCACTAACTCCAAAATGAGATCTAAAAATCTCTTTTACCTGAGGTGCTCATTGAGCGCTTCCCTCCAGGTTCACCTACTCTAATAAATTACATTCAATGGCTATCTAGTCCAGAATCAGATCTAGATCTTAGTCGATCTAGCATTAAAGTCGATCTTATCTAACGCCTGCACAAAGGCACGGCTTCCATGGCTCACCATCCTAATACATTTAATTACATTCATTTCAAATTTAAATGAGGACCGCGCCTCTCTTTTATCATGCGATTTGAATTCGCTGGCGTGGCTAGCTGGCTGGCTGGCTGGCTGACATGGAGTGATGCTCCTGCATCAAAAAATGTGATCCATGATTGGTCAAAATAGACTCAGGTACACCAAATATTTCTATAATATGGTTGAATATGAATAATGTTGCATTTTTGGCATCATTACAGTATGTGGGCATGGCTTATGCCCATTTGGTGAAACAATCAATGACCACAATTATGTAATTATGACCGGAAACAAAATGGGGTTTACATATGGTAAAATCAATGCCCCATTTAGAAAAAGGGCCAAATGAAACAACAGGATGTAGGGGAGAAGGATGTGAGCACATTGTATTAGAAAAAATATGGCACGGGTGGAATTTTTGGACTCTATTCATGCATTCTTTGAAGGTTGTGGGCCAAAAATACCCTCCGTGTAAGATTTATTGGGCAGTGTCTAACCCAGAAAGATGATTTCCACATACTCCTGAGTGGAAGTCATTAAGAATGTTTTCTTCTTCCGAGTGGATGACACATCAACGTAACACCATATCTACCCCATGATGGAAAAGTGTATCACCAACGATGAGGTAGTGTCAGGATTGATGGCGTATGCGGTGATGATCGTCTTTGGAATTTTGAGGGTGGAAGCATTGGGTATGGATGTAAATGAGGATGTCTCCATACCATGGATCAAAATAGTCGACGAGGAACAAATATTCATCGGGTGATGGATCTTGGACCACATATCGAAGGGAGGCAAGAGGCCAACTTCATCGGGTGATGGACCACTTGATGAGTTCATTAATCTTTCAAGGCATTTTCAAAATTTGTGCTGGCCGCTTTTCTAGTTGTCTTTTATCTCCGCGCTGGCTCGCTTGAGATGCTCCTGCATCATCATATATAATGATAGTAGTTCAAAGCGAAATGTAATTCCGTAATTGTTGGACAATGAAAACTGTTGACAATGCTAACTTATCGACATAAGGATAATGAAGTTCAACACCAACTAAGCCTTTACTAAGTTAGTGAATAGAATGTTTGTTATCTTATTCATCAGTTTGGACTAAGACTATTCTGATAGTAGTACCAAATGTCGCAAGATACAAGGTAAAATCTTGATTATAATTTGGGGGTTTCAATAGCAAAGTGGATGTAAGAATGTGATTTAATAGATCGAAAGAATGTTGAGCTTGTTCATCCAAAATGAACGGGACACCCTTTTTAAGTAATCACATGAAACCCTTAGTAATATATGTGTATTTGATGCCGAACCATGTTAAGAAATTTGCTTGTCCTTGCAATTTATGAAGTTGGTTAGTAGTAATGGGAGGAGAAAAATTAATAATGGCCTCAACTTTAAGGGGATCCAGTCGGATCCAAAACTATATTCCAAAACAAATTTTCATTTTTGTGGGTTAAGAAAAATGTTGTAATGTTAACAATGAATAAATATTTGTCGTAGATGATCGATATGATCTTGATGCTTAGGATATCTAGCCGGTAGGTCATCTAGATAAGGCTGCACTATATGTTTGATGTCGTGGAAAGCATAAGAAATGGCCCACTGGAAAGTGGTGCCAACAGTTTTTAGACCAAAGGGTAACTTTCAGTAAGTGAAAGTGCCCCATAGGTATATAAAGGTGGTTTTGTGTTGGTCCTCTAGTATGATTTTAATTTGATTATAGACAGAGAAGTTTTCCATGAACGAGAAGAATTCATATATGAAACAATCATCGATGATCTGATCGATGAAGGGGGTGGGAAAATTTCCCTTAGGACAAGCCTTGTTAACGTTCCTATAATCAACACATACTCAGATCATGCTTGCTTCTTGGTGACAGGTACAATATTGGAGACCCATTTTGTAAGGGGTATGGGATAGATAAAACCAACGTTCAATAATTTTTGAACTTCGAACTTAATTGTTGCGGCTTTCTGTGGGTGAACTTAATAGATCCATTGTCGAACAGGACGAGATTTGCGATATGTATTAATTTCATAAAAAACTATCTGTGGGTAAATTCCTTGAATTTCTTCATATGACCAGACAAAAATATTGTGATACTCTTTAAAAAGGGTAGTGTAACGTTCAATCTCTTCAAGAGTGCAATATTCACCTATCTGGATGTGTTCTGTGATCCCAGGTTTAACTAAAATATCGATTGAGATAATCTTAGAAATATTTCCCAAGTTTCCTTCTGATGGAGAAGAAAATGACGTGGAGGGTAACAAGGAAGGGTCTTGGGCGTTAGTAGAAACAAAGGTGTGTATATGTGTTTCTATCCTCTCTTGATTGGTGAGGAAAGAGAATCGGTGGTGATGGTATTACCAGGTTCGATCTTGAAGAGACATGACTTCCATTATAGATTCATCGGATGGGAAGACGAAATATAGGAAGTCATCCTTGAAATGTTAAGGGGAAACCCAATAAGGAGAGGAAAATTGTTTTGGCTCCTAATTTAGTAGGAGTTTAGAATCAGTGTTAGCAGATTCATCTGTTGTCTAGATGGATGAATATGATAATTTAGTTGGGTATAAAGGCATGAAAGCTCCAACGGATTCAATATTTGAAGAACGAGGAATTACCCAAGGGTTGAGAGAACCAAGGGATTTACCACAAAAGGTAGATATCATATTGATCAAAGATATTTGAGAGGTATCAATTGTAGGTACAGGGAAGGTTCCCATAAGGTTTGCATAGAGGCCGACACTGATATTCTCATATTCAGGTACTTACTCGCCTATGAATGGTATATTTGTGCAGGGGTTAAGTGTTATAACCCTAAATTGCACCATCCCTGCTCACTTGGCATCAGGCCAACTCATGCCTCTTCCTAGCCAAAGCCATGCTGAACAAATCCTCAAAAAACCATTTAAAACAAGCAACCTGCGCCCTAACTTCTCACTGGGCGCGG